>JMQE01001171.1:0-33377 GCA_000731825.1 Hypocrella siamensis
GGGGGGGGGTTGTGGTGCGGAAGCTCCGGTGGCGATGCGGCGGGCATTTTCTGCTTCGTCTCAATCGAAGAGCCAGTCATCTACACATACATGCTCGCATGTACGTGACATGGGTGGATCTGATTTTGATGACGGATCACATCTTTTCTGCGTGTCGAGCTCCTAGAAGTGACGTGTCACCGGTCACGGCTTGGGCTCATCATCCCTTTGCAAGACCGTCTCGCAGCTGGCTGTGTCACGAATTGACCAGAGGGAAATGAGAACGGGGTGATGCGAAGCAGCCAGCCCGCGAGCAAGGCATGAAGCCGACGAGACGAGAACCAATCAATCAGGACCAGTTGATGCCGGAAAATCGAGTCAGCTCGGCGCGGCTCGCCAGCTTGGCGAAGTCTCAGTCCCCACGATACCCGTGGCTCAAAGTTGTTGGTCCGATTTTCCAGGTAGTAAGTCGGCTTCAGTTATGCGAAACGCTCAAGCATTGCGTTCAGGCAGGGATGGCTTGCATTAGGCGTGGATTGATTGCATGGGTCTGGCAAAATGATGGGTACGTACCTTTCGTGGCAGTCATGACGAATCTTTGCTTTATTACTCAACTTGGGCTTAATCAATTCACCCTCTTTGTTGTGCTTATCCCGCATCTTTGCTCGCCTTTTTTCTTTTTTATTGATCGGAGAATTTTTTCTTCTTTATTTTTCCTTGTTTCAATGCTCACCTCCTTCTTCAGAGCCCCTTGGTAAGCCACAGTAGAACTGTGGGGGATCGGGGTTTTTTATTAAAAAAAAAGACGTTGGAAAAACCCATAGTTCGGGTCGCTTATCCAGATTGTTTGCAAAGTCTGCCCCGTTATTGGCTGTCGGCTTCTGCGTCCAGGCATCTCCGATGTCGTTGCCCCTCCCAGATTGATCCTCTCCCACCATCCCCCGGGTCCATTTCGTCATTCGCAACGCCCACCACCATGGTCCAAGACTTTGAAGCTGTCCTCAAGGGCAAATATCCGGCCAAGGCCCATGCCCAACGAGTCGCCGACCTGATCCGCGCGTCAAGACCAGACGTCGATGGCGGCGTCATATATCTCGAGGCTCGCATGACCAAGTTGCAGGAGGACAATGATTCTCCCGAGCCCTTTAGGTCCGTGAATTCTGCCCTCTTTTTTTTTTCCTTTCTTTTTTTTCCCAATCTGTACTTCCCTTTCTGCCTTGTCGGGGCGGACCATGGTCTGACCTTCACACACAGGCAGCGTCGATACTTTTACTATCTCACTGGCTGCAATCTCCCCGACTGCCACTTCGTCTACGACCTCCGAACCTCGAGATCGACGCTCTTCATCCCGCCCATAGACCCCGACGAGGTGATTTGGTCCGGTCTTCCACTCAGCATCGACGACGCTCTCAAGCAGTATGATGTCGACGAGGTCCAGGTCACGTCCCAAGTCAACGCCACCCTCGCGCACCTGGCCAAGCAGAATCAGAGCTCGACCGTCTTCGCCATAGCCAATCAGGTCTCTGACAATGTCACCTTTCTCGAGTTTGCCAACAAGGACTTTGAGGCCGTCAAGGCTTCCATTGAGCTGGCCCGGGTGACCAAAGACAAGTTCGAGGTTGCCATGATTCAAAAGGCCAACTTCATCGCCAGCCAGGCCCACAGGGCCGTCATTGAACGCGCCAAGACTGCCGCGACGGAACAGGAACTATACGCCACTTTTCTGGAGCGATGCGTTTCCCATGCCGCCCCCGAGATGCCGTATCATCCCATTCTGGCGTCCGGGAGAGCCGCCGCCACACTGCATTATGTTGACAACAACGCCCCCCTGGCGGACAAGCTCAACGTTCTCATCGACGCCGGGTGCGAGTGGGACAATTACGCGTCAGATATTGTGAGTTTGAACAGAGCACTGTTCCCCGCTCAGGATTTGGACCTCTTTTTTCTAAACACGCCAGTATAGACGCGAACCTTTCCGCTGCTGGGGAAATTTTCCAAGGAATCTCGTGACATTTACGCCATTGTTCTGAGAATGCAAAAGGAATGCACGGAGCGCATCAAAGGAGGCATGAACTGGGACCATCTCCACCTGCACGCCCACAAAATCGCCATTGAGGGCTTGCTGGCCATTGGAATTCTAAAGGGGGACGCCCAAGAGATCCTCGACGCCAGGACCAGTGCCGCCTTCTTCCCCCACGGTCTGGGTCATCACCTGGGCATGGACACGCACGACGTCGGCGGCAACTCCAACCCCAAAGACCAGGACAAGCTTTTCCGCTATCTCAGACTGCGCGGCAGCGTCCCTGCCGGGGCCGTCGTCACGGTTGAGCCTGGGGTAAGTCGGATAACTCTCACACCACGACATGTGGCGTCCACAGTTTACGCTGACTGATGATGATGATGGCACGTCAGGTCTATTTCTGCCAATACATCATCCAACCATATCTCGAGGACCCTGTCCACAGCAAGTTCATCGACTCCAAAGTACTTGACAAGTACTGGGACGTCGGGGGCGTTCGGTGCGTAGAGGCGTGCGATGCTTTGCTGGTGACGTCTGCGATTGCTAATACTGAGCAGAATCGAGGACAATGTATTTGTTACTGACGACGGTTACGAGAACTTGACAACGGCCATCAAGGAAGTCGGTGAGGTCGAAGCTGCTGCTGCGCACAACTAGCAGAAACCCCTCAACCGACAGATGGCCAAGTGCTTCGATGGCAGGTGGAAACGTGGAGAGAAAAGAAAAAAGACGAGACCAAAAAGGAACGACATATATACGAGTATGATGAACGATGATCTAGTAGGGCATGTCATGCCGATGAATCTTGAATTGTTGTTTTGTTTATTTCTCCTTTCTTCAGGAAACTTCTGCAGAAGTCGGTCATCAGCGAAACATGTCAATGATACCCTAAAAGAGAGAGAAATGAGAGAGTAGCAAAAGAAAAAGGACCCTCCAATCCTCCTGGTTATCGAAATGTCCTTCTCTTCCTCACACAATTCCCACGGTCAGCCGCCTTCAAGGCTCAGTTCACCGCAGCGGATTCTGTTCGCAAGCTAGCGCGAGCGAGTTCATGACGACTGCGACGGTTCTTAGCCACCGGTTCTTAGCCACCCCTTCCCCCCCCCCCCCCCCCCCCCCCCCCCCCGCCATAATTTAATGGCTCAGTAGGCAGGGAAGAAGGGCAGGGCAGGGCAGGGTTTCGCACCCTTGTACTCATAATGGTCTGCAGGGCACCTCCTGACGCAGGGACCAGCGGCCAAGTAGATGAGGGCTACCTTTTCGCAAAAGGGCTTGTATCTGGCGGCGCTGTCGTTGATGCAGCGCAGGATAATGTCCTCAACACCCAGCAGAGCACACTCTTTTGTGTAGGTGCTGTACCTGGGCTGTCTGCACTATCAAAGCTAAGCCTAAAAAGGAAAGAAGAAGAAGAGAAGAAATTAAAAAAAGAAAAAGAAAAGAAAAAGACGCGATCCTGCTAACATACCATCAACAGCCGCCCAGAGATTTTCTCGTACAAGACGGGTTCACGCCGCACCCTGAACCAGTCAGTGCAACCCAGGTCCACGGTGATTTTTCTTCACCGACACGCCACGCAGTGCTTTGCAAAAGCTCCAAATTGCCACAGCCAGCTAGACAGAAAAAAGATGGCCAGCCTGAAATGAATAGGAAGAAAGCAAAATAATGCCGCGCTTAACCCATTATTGCGTTTTTTTTTTTAAAAATGCATGAAATACGTAGGTATATTATTAAAGAGGAAAATGGGGGGACCGAATCCTGAGCCAAAATGCCAGACAGAACATCGCAATTCAAGCATGAGGGCTTTCAGGATTTTTTTAGAAGAAAATTTATCAAGCCCCGTTTCATGTCGCGATTAAATGAGAATAGTATTAAAGAAAAAAAAAGATGAATCCGTTGAATGAAAATACACTTTGCTAGCACGTGGTGACTTTGTGCCAAGAAAAAGAAGGAAGACGAATAAAGTCCATCTTGGAACTAAAGAGCTCATTTGTGCAGAGTACGTGTGTTAGAGTACATACAGTACGAACCAAAGACAATCAAAATAATAAAAATAAAAATAGAAAGAGAAAGTGAGAGTCATGGCTGGACGGGCTCCGAGTCGCCGTGCTCATCATGACAGATACTGTACTGCACTGTTGTACTCGAATTACTGTGGACCCCCCCCCCCCCCCCACGGTCGATAGTGGCTTTTCACCGATTTGACGTTTTACGACACACACATACCACTGTTCATAAAACCACTGTACATGTGTGCACGCTTGACCGTTGGTCCAGTCGCAAGCCATCATTGACGCTTTAACGCTTTAATCCAAAACTTGATTCACCTTTCCCGTCTTGATTGACTTGTTTTCTTGCAACTTTAATCGCTCTTGTCGGAAAATGCAGACCAGTCACGACACCTCATCCCACCATCCAAGCAATATTATTCCTTTTGTTCCCCCGACCTTTTTGCACCAACGCTGTGCCCTACATTTCCCCCTCCTCTTCTTTCACATCTCTTGCCGTTCAGAATGAAAAGAAAATTTCAGCAGGTCGGCGACTATATACACCCCAAAATTACTTCCCTCCATGTACAAAATGAGTAACATGCACAGCACAGCAAACCCCTCTCTGCTTCACAAATCTTTCGCCGTCTTGGCGGGCCCGCACTCTACAACTCTTCCGCGCTCGAGGCGGATGAACCAGTTGGCGTCCTCGACCGCCTCGAGTCTGTGCGCAATCGTGATCACCGTGCTCTGCGACAGCTCGGCTCGCAGGACGCGCTGGACCATGGCCGCCGTGCCGCGGTCAATGGATGCAGTTGCCTCATCCAGTATCACCAGCCCGCTCCTGCGCAGAACTGCCCTTCCGATGCCGACGAGCTGCCGCTGCCCCTGGCTGAGATTCTTGCCTCCCGCGTCAATGGTCGACTCGAGGCTCCAGTCTGCCCCCAGAACCCGCTGAATGGCCTCTTGGCACTCGGCGTCCGAAAACTTGCCTTCCGGGTCCATGTTGTCCCGCAGGCTGCCCGGGAACAGCGTCGGGTCTTGCTGTATAAAGGTGATGCGGTTGCGGAGAGCGGTGCGATTCACGCTTGAGAGGTCCATCGATCCTATCTTGACGGTTCCTTCGCACGCTATCTGCGTCGCAAGCAGAGCATTCGCAATCGTCGACTTGCCAGAGCCCGTCCTACCCAGCACCGCACACGTGGCTCGTCCCGGAATCTCAAACGTCACCCTGTCGAGGACTCGAGGCAGATCCTCGGCGTACCTGAAAGACATGTCCTCGAACTTGACGTCATCGCTCGGTCTCGGCCAGTCCTCTGGCGGCTCGTCGTCCCCACTGGCTTCTTCGGGTATCTCGTTGAGCGTGTTGACGCGCTCAAGTGAGACCGCGTCCAGCTGCAGCTGCGCAAACTTCTCGCACAGCTGCTGCACCGACGACATGGCCATGGTGCTCTGCGTCAGCACAAATCCGATGGCGCTGGCCGGCGTCCCGTACCAGATCATGAAGCCGATCAGCGCTGCCCTGGTGCAAGCCGAGGCCATGCTGAGACGAAAGTCGAGCCAGAACGCCATGCTCCAGAAGAAGTGATCCTGCTTCTGAAAGTCGTCCACGGCTTCCAGGTGGCGGTCCTGGAAGCGCCTCTCGGCCCGGAGAGCCCGGATGGTGACCAGGCCCTCCTGCATCACCCCAATGTTTGCGATGATGGGCGTCAAGTATCGCATCTCCATGCGTCGCAAGCTCCGAGAGACCGGCACGTAGATCCGGAAAAAGTACACAAAGAGCAAGGAAACCGTGCCGAGGATGAGCAGGAGTATCGGCTGATGCGTCGCAATCGCCACGAGGCTGAGAGAGAGGGCAATCAAGTTGTAGACAAACCCCTCAAGCGGTGCCAGTATCCCGCCATCAACCATGCCCATGTCGGAAATGAGCCGGTTCTTGAGCTGCCCCGTAGGCGTCGTGTCGTGATACCGAAACGTGGCCCTGCTCACCCGCTCCACTGCGATTCGAAACAGGCCCTGGGCTGCGTCGACGGAGATTTTGGCCAGCAGGAGCTGCGCAACGGCGTATGCCACGACTTGCCCGGCCGAGATCCCGGCAAGGACGGTTAGCCAGATCTGGGGATGTCGGTCGGGGGAAGGCAGCCCCCAGTGACCCCGTCTGACGTCCATCAGCCCGGCCGTCTCGTTGCCCCAGGCCTCGAGCAGCTGCGCGCGTGAGATGTCGCAGTACCGAGATATGCCGTAGAACAAGGCCAGCGAAGCCCACATCCACCAGCCGCCAGCCTTCATGTAGCCGAGGTAAATGGAAAGAGAGATGCTGCCAGTCGGACAAGGCTCTTCGGGAGCCTCGCGCAGGTCGGCGTCTCCCGCGCCATCGTGCGCTTCAACGGATGCATCTGCTCCCTCGACGACGTCATCGCTGGTCGCAAGGTGGTGGTACGGGTGGTCCAGCTCAGCTCGTACCTGTTGCTCTGACAAGACACGTGCGACGCCTCCCTCAATGTCTACAACCTGGTCAGCAATGTTGAGGACCAGGTCGTCCCGATGCGTGACCATGACAATCGTCCGTCCCTGGGAGAGCGGGCCCTGCAAGAATCGGCGAACAATACTGCTTGCGGTGTCGTGGTCCAACGAGGCAAGAGGATCGTCGAGGAGGAGGATACGACACGGACTGTAGACGGCTCTCGCCAGAGCGACTCTCGCCTTCTGGCCGCCCGACAATCCAATCCCGCCCTCCTCCAATCTGGTTTGATCGCCATTGTGAAGAGCTGCAAGGTCGGGCTGAAGAGCACACGCGTGGAGGACCTGCCGATATCTCTCCGGATCGAATCGCTGGTGAAAAATGATGTTGTCGCGAATCGTCTTGTTTTGCAGCCAGGGCAATTGCTGCGCGTAGCCGATGGGTTCGTCGGGTCGTATGAGCTCGCCCTCGTGCAACTCCATCTCGTTCAGAGCGGCAAGCAGCAGACTTGATTTTCCCGACCCAACTTTCCCGCGAACAATCGTTAGACCCGTGCTGAGCTTGAGATTCAAGCGACGCAGGATCAAATGCTGCGTCGAGGGCCAGGAAAAGGAGGCTCCGTGAAACACGACGTCTTTTGTGTCGATGCCCCCGGGAGAAATCTCGTCGCGATCAGGCTCGCTCATGTATTGGTTGACGCGCTCCACCGGGATCACCGCTTTCCAGTATGCAGAGATGAGGTTGAAAGCTTCCTTGACGCTGTCTTCCAGCTGGCTGAAGAGCTGAAGAGAAGGCCAAATGACATCATTTGGAAGCCCGCGCCGCAGCCCTAGCGAGTACAGGCAAATGCTGGCAAGCGGGTACGTTGCTCCGCCGGCGACGTTGATTGTCGAGATTGCCGCGGTGACACGCGCTATCTGCAGTCGCTTCACCATCTCCAGGGCTCGAATCTGCATGATCCTAGCACTCCATGAAGATGTCCAGCCGTTGAGCTTGAGAGGTCGGCTGGCTTCGACAAAATGGGCCACCGCTTGAGCACGCTTGTCCGAATGCGCAGTTCGACTTCTCTCCAGCTCGACGAGTCGACGAACGAGGAATGAGTTGGCCGTCATGAAGAGAGCCATAAAACCGAGGCCAACGCAAGAAGGCCAACCCATGATGTCAATGAGGTAATAGATGGCGACGGCAACTTTGATGGGCTGAGAGACTAATTTTGGGAAATCCCAGAAGCGCTGAGAAACCTCATAGGTATCTCCTCTGACCAGGTTGACCACTTTCGCGTTGGATGCGGGAACACTCTGGGCGCCTGCTTGACTCTTTCGTTTCCGGGAACCGCAGCATCCCCAGAGCCATCTCCGCCGACTGCTGGGGTTGACGACCGCGGCATCGTCAATCTCGCCTTCGTCAGGTCCTTTCTCGGTCACGTCCGAGCCTGGGACAGCTCTGGTCAGAAGCTTGCCGAAGAGAGCCAGGAATGTCTCGCCTCTGGATCGCTCATAAGCCTTGCGGGAGTACCACGACGATGTTGTCTTGCAAAGTTGACGAACGTAATCAGCGCACAGAATAAAGACACACCAATAAAAGGCTTCATCGGCGTTTCCGCGGTCAAGAGCTCCGTAAAGGCGGCTCGTCAGACGAATGTTTGACACCTCGACCATCTTGTCCGCAACCGCCAACACTGTCGCGATGAACAGATCCAGGCCATTTGCCTCAATGAGACAAGGAATCAGCTTGCCGTGAAGCTCTCGAAACGCGTCATAGAGGCGACTGTGTTGGAAATCCCATGGCAGTTGCCAAACGTCTTCCGCAGCGATCTCTTTTTCCCGACAAAGCCTGGCCAAGGGACGAACCCAGGTCGTGGCCCAGAATTGAAACAGAGTCAGATTATCTTCTGGGCTGCGCACATGATGACAAGGAGATAGTCTGGCGTTTCCGATGTCCTCGACATCCCATGCTGGATTTCGAAGCGGCATGTTCCCTATGACGACGGCTCCAGCCAGCGTCAAGAGGACTCTCGCCACGCGAAAATAGTCCATCGAGCAGACCGTGTGGTTGAGGAAGTCTTCTGAGTAGACTCCAATTCCAGCGAAAAGCATCAATGTGTATTGCAGAAGCAGGATGCGCGGCGTGCTGGTTGGCCGATCAAGAGCTGTGATGAGAAGTACGGATAGCCACGGGACTGTATCGAAAAACGCGCACATTGAGGGGGGACCGAGGAAGACGGGAGCAATGCATAGAATCAAACCGGAAAGCCCAATGATGCCGAGGATCAGTGTCCAATGCGTCCAAGTCTTTCGCTTGTCCGGTCTGAGATGTGCTTCTCGGGCGAAAGGTTGGAGCCACGGGGGAAGAAGCGCTCGAAAACGGTTTCGCAACGCGTAAAGTGCAATAATCACCAGCGACAAAAGAGCCATGCCGTACGGGATAGCCGTATTGCCATCAATTGATGGGGCAAACGGCCCAGGTGTGACGCCGCTGAAGAATATCTGGAGAGCCATGGGGTCGACGTGACCCCTGCTCGTATTTGCGAGCGCAGACATGCTGCCAGAATGAGATGGTGATTTCGAGTCTTCTGAAAGATGCCGACGGGCGATTAGCGATGAGATGAGTCAGGAGAAGGTGAAAAGGAATCAATTGAGTGAAGATACCGTGATCATTGACAATGGGTCAGAGACTCTCGCGTCACGTATGGTTGTCGATCAACAAAGGTAAGCAAACATGATCCAACGCGAGCTTAAAGCAGGCAACGCGATCAGAGTAAGGTTTCGAAGCTTATTTAGGGGTCCCATCACTCCGGGGATACTGTGTCTGGGCCCAACACTGGTTCCAATCAATGCCGTATTTACAGGTCTTCCAGGCGTTAGGGCAAACCTTGCCACGTTGTTGCGGCCCATGGCGGAATGCGCTAGCATAGGACCGTGGGGGGCATGTTGGAAAAAGGTTTGGGGTGGGGGAGGAGGACTGCCGGGCCGGGGGGGTTGCTATGGGGGCGGGCTGGTATGGGTGGGGCAGTCAAAGCGGCAGTACCTTTCAACGTTCGTTTGTCAGGTTGAACAAGAAAGATTGCTTTTACAGTACATGCTATCTTATCCGAGGAGTCGTCAAGTCGCAGCTTGCCGGGTTCCCATTATGTTTTTTTCTGCCTTTCCCGGCAAGTGGAAAGTATTTTCAGCAGCCAGCACGAGTTGAGAGGAAAATTGCACGTTTGCAGCCGAAGACGTGGAACCGCTACGTACTTCTCATCATGCTCTCAATCATCTCCGTCATGTCCGTTTCGCCGTTACATCATCAAGACACCCCCAAAAGTGGCCATCGACAGTGCTGCCAAGGCACATCCCCATCCAATACTAGTGGCTGACAAGGCTCGAGGCGACGAAGCAGCGTTCTTGGATGTTGCAGCCGACGACGACGACGACGACGTCGTGGACGCAGAGGCGGATCCAGACGAAGTCGTCGCGGATCCGTTGCCAATCAGTGCAGTGAGCTGAGAGTCGTCGGTAAACGAGCCTTTGACGGAGGAGCCATTGTTACAATCTGAAGGCTTGTCCCCTTGACCATCGACGAAATTGACGGCGACACACTGTTCCATCCATGTTAGCCATATTTTGTGCAGTCATGAGAATGGCAACCTGTGAGCTACCTGATAGAGCAAGCCATCCGTCGCCGACGAAACGACACTGACAACGCCCTTTTTGCCAGCATATTGGCTCGGCACGGTGATTTGAGGTTCGCAAAAGTCGCCAATGCCGCTCTGCTGAACAATGGGAAATACTTGCTCCCAGTTGGATTCGGCCTTTTGGTCGGTTGTGACGCGGAAAAGCCAGTTGCCTTGGGGATGGGTAAGCTTCATGGCTACGGCTTCGCCCCCGACATGAAAGTCAAATAGCTTCTGAGAGAAGTCTGGGGTGAATCCGCCGCAGGGACCCTTGTCTTCTTGCTTATCCTCGAAACCAATCGACTTGGGGTACTTGAGAATGAAATGGGCATTCGCCACGCTGCAAGCAGCCGACAACAGGATGAGGGACTTGATCATTATGGCGAGTCGATTCAAGAGGCTTTGTCGCTCCGTGATCCAGATTCTGTGAGGGGGAAAGGAGGGGGGGGGGGGAGATGGAAAGAGGAGACAGAGGGGAAGAGGAGTGGGAGTGAGAGAGAGTGTGTGTGAGAAAGTCTAGCAACTATCAATGCAGAGGCCACACGGGTTCCGGCAGTTTTAAAGAGTCAGCCTGGCCGTTATGACTAGAGTCATGACGAGCGAGAGACGGCCTGCAAAAAAAAGGTGCCCATGTGGCTCGTCGGAATACCGGAAAATCGGCACCGTCGAAACGAGCCAGTGGATATGAGCGGCGGCAATGTCTTGTATACCGATTCATGGTGCATATCGGAGATTTGCCAGCACAGCACAGCACAGCACAGCACACTGGGCTTGTCTGCTCGGTGTTTGCAAGAATCAATCCAATGGGCGCAATTGGTAAGTGCATCGTCAATTTTCCGGACTTGGGTAATGCGGGAAATAGCAGTGGGGCTCGCGCCGCCTCCGTTGTTTCCTGCGCCAACAGAGCTACTGGGTACGTGCAGCTGCTGACTGCAGGTGAGAAAGTTTGAGCAAGTTCCTACGAAAAAGGTGAGACATTCATTGCCAAACGCCACAGCTGCCTCATGACTCCGAGGCTGGTCTAGCGCGCCTCTCTGATATTTGCGCTCGCAACGGTTGAGCACATTATTAAAAATTGTCCAGAACCCTGCTGGTTCCTGCGATTGGATGAAGCTCCCTGTTCTTTCGCAACAAAAGTGCAGAAATGCCGCAGCTGCGGGTTGGCGTCGCCCCATGGAACAACTGCTCTTTGTTGGCGCTTCGGGTTGATTGAATGCCGCAAACTTGTACGCGCCGGCATTCGGCAAGTCCAGTTCATCCTTGATTGAGTCATTAGTGTCGTTGTCCCCCAAAAACGTCCACGGATTGATTGATTGCCTCGCCCAGCCGACGGCGGCAGTCCCGGGATTTTCTGAGCATTCACAAGAGTTCTCGCCGACCCTCTCTCGATTCGCCAACGAGGATGAATCGTTCACTCGGTTCTTGAGACGCTGTCTGCTACGGAAGCTTGTACCGTGGCAAATTCCTCTTGCTAGCAGTCATCACAGCTGCTTCAACCACGATTCCAGTGTACCATCTCGAACTCGGCGACTGGACGTCCCAGTCTCTCATTCATCATGGACATGGACATGGGCCATATGCATGACAATGATTCGAGTTTGGGCATGGACTACAACTATGCCTTTGCCCGAGACTATTGGTACATCTTTGCTGGAGTTGTAGGGCTCTTGACGGCAATCCATGGCGTGGCCCTGTACTCTGGAAAACAGAGGCAAGTGGCCGTTGATTCGCTCAGCCACAAAGGGGCAGGTGATGTCTTTCCAGACTAACATGATAACAGGCTGAAAGCGTGCGCGACGACGTCCAAGGAACATGCCACCAGGCCGGACGGCTACGTGAGCCAAGCATGGGCCACCGCAACAGCTGTTCTTCGCGAGATCGGCTATCCGCAAGTCTATGTGTCAAAAGTGGGATTCCGCTGGACCACCCCGCCGCCTCTGGGACGAGTCCTCGTTCTTCTTGGCTACTGGGCCGTCATCATCTATTTCATGGCCTGGAACGTGCTCCAAGACGACGCATACTACTGGGAACGCATCGGCTACCGAAACGCCTGGGTTAGCATCATGCAGCTTCCAATGATCTATCTGCTCGCCATGAAGTTCAACCTGGTCGGTTTTCTCATTGGTAGCAGTCACGAGAGACTGAACTGGCTTCACAGATGGGTCGCCAGGACCATGTTCGTCACCGCCACCGTCCATGGATGGCATTTCTGGACAGAATGGGTACGAGCTGATTTTGTTGCCTACGAACTGCAGATGATGCCGCTGGTCAGATATGGACTTGGCGCTTGGGGTGTCCTTCTCCTGAATGTGGTGGTCGGATTGGTTCCCATACGCAGAATGGCATACGAGGTTTGGGTGATTCAGCACATCCTTTCGTCCGTCGTCATGCTGGTTCTCCTGAGTCTTCATATCCCAGCTGATGCCAAATACCTGCTATGGATGGCGGTGTCATTTCTGGTGTTTGACAGAGCAGCGAGGTGGGCTCTGACATGGTGGCAGAACACTCGGTGGACCCAGGTGGACAGGTCAACGTGTCAAGGAATGCGGCGATGGGGGCATCGCATGACTGCGACGGCCATTGGCGACTCCGTCACCGTATTGACGATCAAAGATGTTCATTTCGGCTGGCATGCCGGCCAACACATCTATCTCTGGATCCCACGGCTTGGTCTTCTGGAGTCCCACCCATACACGATTGCCTGCGCCCGTCAGAGCAAGGAAGACTGCTGCTGCAACAGCTTGCAGCTCATCATCAGGACGCACAAGGGATTCTCGAAAAGATTGCATCAGTATGCGGTCCGAAATCCGACCAGACCCTTGACTGGATTCACAACTGGACCGTTTGGAGTGGCAACGAACTGGGATGCTTTTGAGACTTTGGTGCTGCTCGGCGCCTCGACTGGAGCGAGCTTCACGGTGCCCATTCTAGAGCACGTTGCGAATATGCGGTCGAGGACATGCGTGCGCCGGGTGGAAGTCGTCTTGGTGGCCAAGACGTGGGAGGAAGTCGAATACTATGCTGAGCGAGCCAAGACAGCCGGGACGAGGGCGCGGGCTGGTGACATTGATGTGAGGCTGCACATTGCCATCACCGGCACCTCAAAAGGCGTGGAAAGTCTGTCTGCCCGAGCCAGCCGTCAGTCCAAGAAGGACTACAGCAGCTCATCATCGGCACAAGAGATGATGCTGAATCCGGACGAGGAAAAGTCGAGTCTGCAAGACAGGTTCCGGCCAAGAGGCAGCGATGCAGATGCCGTTGAGTCTCGGACGAGCCTGGAATCCGCTGAGCTGACGCATGAGTATACGAGCCGGCCTGACATTGAGACATTGATTCGCGAAGCCGTCGAGCAAGCGTGGGGTGAAAGTGCGGTGGTCGTCTGCGGCGGCAGAGAGATTGTGACGAGGACAAGAAAGTGCGTCAGCCGACTGAGTGATGAAAGGGCGGTGCACAAGGGAACCGGAGCACAAGGGATATATCTCCACGTGGAGGAATACGCATTCTGAAGGCAAAGCAAAGCAGGGGAGAGAAGAGGAGGTGAGGGATTTCTGGACATTTCGACATGTTGCATTTCGCACTCACGCATGACACATGATGTGGAGATGCTATTTATCAAGGCTGCAACCGAAATACTACAACCTCATTGATCGAGTCTAGGAGGATAGACATAAACATGCGATTATTAAAATGACAGACCAGAACATACTATCGTTGTACGTGGCGGACTCAAAATCTCCATTGGTCCTGCCTGATCCATGGACGTGATGTAGAGTACGTACGTAGGTACTTTTTCCTTCCGCCTCGACGTTTGTATGCATTTTGTGTACGGAGTATACGTAGTAATAGTATTCTTACAGAGAAGAGAGTGGGGTTACAGATAGTCCACTACATGCCGTACTCGGTCTAGTGCTTGAAAATCGTGAGGCTGAAAATAAGAAATCGCAATGGGGCCCCGCAATGTACTGTGGATCGCAGAGTCCTGGCTGGCTGGCCAAAATTGCACAACATCCCCAGCACAAGAGGCTCGAAATGGCGTCTTCATGCGAACAACCAAATCGGTCTGGCACGTACGTGCTTGGCAATGGGAGAACGACACGGCTCCTGCGGAGCTACTTACATTCTTGCGTACGTACTTTTCAGTTGATTTTGACCCGTCTGCGTTTGATTTGGTCCTGAATCAGGGAGGCGATACAGTATCGTCAGACAGTGCCTCAGCGCACTCGCACGCACCATGCTCGATCCGCCGCCGCCGCCGGTTGGCATTACGCACGGAGACGATTCACGGCTCGACGTCTGGTGACGGCTTGCCGCGGTCATTGCGAATTACTATCGCCGACGATGTCGCCCAGAAAAAGCATTTATCTTGGAGGCCTCAAACCAGTCATTGTTCTTGTATGGATCAACTGGCTGGATCAGGGCTAGCGGCAACGAGGAGGAGATTTGCCATGATTCAATGCAAATGCGCCTACCTTCATACATACGTGTCCCGGGCTATCTGGGATCCCCTGGGTTTCGACTAGCATGTCGCTGGCCTCCACGATGATGGCCCCGTTCAAAATGAAAGAATGGATAAAAGCTGGCTGGCCTGGCCGTTCTCCCTGCCGGCCGGCCGTATCGTCATCCTCGAAAAATTTGGCACCAAGGACAGCTGAGCGCTTGTCCTTTTTGGCGCAGCAATGATTCTCAAGATGACGCCGGGAGCATCTGTGCGCAGGTATTCAAAGCTGGTCTTTTTCGTGCTCGTGACGATTTTTCTCATGGCGACCTGGCGACACATCCCAAGCCCTCAATCCGTTTTGCGAATCCGTGCCGCCACCGAGAAGGGATTCTCGTGTCACCCGGCTGTCACCCGGACTACCTTGCGTCGAGTCGAGAGTCTGAGGCAGTCCTGTCGGCGGGCGTCGTCGAAATCGTCGTCGTCGCCGCCGTTTAACCGATCAGATGCGAAAATCGCGACCCTAACGGTATCGTACGGTGCCTCAAATCAGCCCTACTACGACGACACGATCCAGACTCATCTCCAACACACACTGTTGCATCGCCGTTCTCTCCGAGTCATGTGCAGCCCTCTGGTCGATGAATTGTACAACAAAGAGGCGTTCCTCTTGGCCAATCTCTTCGCCGAGTTAGACAAACCGCCCGAAAACCGTCTGGACTGGTTTTTTTGGGCGGACCGCGACTCCATCATCCTCGACTATTGCCGCGACCTGCTAGACTTTCTACCGCCTGATGAGTTTCGAACTTCTTCACCGTCTTTGCAGCAGGACTCGACGCCGCCGCCGCCATCCGGCGACGCCCGTGCGAACCTGATAGTGACCAACGACTTCAACGGTCTGAACAATGGCGTGTTCTTCATCCGCGTCAGCCAATGGAGCATCAACTTTATCAGCGACGTCCTTGCGTTCCCGCACCTACGGCCAGAAGTCGAACTCAGGTTCACCGAGCAAAGCGCTATGGAAAATATTCTCCAGCAGGACCGCTACAAGGACAACGTCGTCTTCGTACCCCAACACTGGTTCAACACAATGACGCTCACCCCAGATGCGGCGGACGACTTCGCGACAAGACAGGACCCCTCGGACCTTCCTGACTGGGCCGTCCGCCGCGGCGACTTTCTCGTCCACTTCGCTGGGCACCCAGAAAAGAACACGTCCGTGGCCATCTGGTCCGAAGCGGCGAGAAGAGCGGGCAACGTCTGGGCCGAGGGCACGGCGCTGAGGGATGCGAGCGCCGAGATCAACGAATTCTGGGGCAATTTACCGACCTCTCTGCAGGGCAAGGACTCTCTCAAAAAGTCGGGAGACTTAAAAGGCATCAGGAAAATGATGAAATGGCATTTTTGGTGAACGCCTAGGATCTCACGAGGACATTGTGTTCACGGGTCACGTCTTGCTTTTCCTAGCCTGTGCCGGCCTGTGTTTCCCCCCCCCCCCCCCCCCCCCCCCCCCCCCCCCTTCCACACTCTCGCGACCCATAAAGCAACTTTCAGCACAATCGGCATCGTCGTCTTGTCTGCGCTTCGTGATCTCACGCACGACCGGATCAAGGTCCCACCCATGTGGTCGAGATGACGGCTGACAAACTTCACCGGACACGATCCACGCATTGGGCTTCACGCCGTCCACAGCCTGTTGGAGGTCATCAGCGGAGCAGACAAAATGCGTACGAATGCGACCGAGTCGACAGGGGTGGCTCCCCCCTAGGACCCAGCGCGCCGAGGACCGACCGGAGTTGACTCTGGAATATCCCCAATCGGCCTTCGGCCTTGGATCCCGATTGGTCCAAGCGGGCAGCGGACTGTTTCGCCGAGTTTCCACGTCACTGTCGAATTACGCCTCGCATCTCCCTCACTTATTGCAAGAGGCAGGCAATTTTTGTTCGGTGCTCTAAGAAAAACTCTTTTCTGCTACGTAGATTGGGATCCCCTCTGAGCGCTGCAGCATTTGAAGCAAAGGGGTCGGTTTACGTGTAAGCCAGGTTGGGTCATTTGCACATCACCAACTTGTTGAGTTGAGGTTATTCTTAAAGAAGAGAAAGAGAAGAAGAAGAAGAAGAAGAAGAAGAAGAAGAAGAAGAAGGGTCATCCTGTTTATTCTGCATAGCCATCAAGATTGCATAAATGATGTACTTTTCTAGCGTATGAAATGATGCATAAACGCCGTCACACGCATCACTTTCCAACAATCTGAATACCTTCAATCATGACAAAATCGCTATGTGCGCCAGAATTCCACTCCAACTCTAATTTATTATTGTCTCCCACCAACTTGACGATACACTGTATGCCGGTCCTCTTCTCATTCATTCAGATCTGCCGCCGGCGCTGATGATGAAGAGATGGCCGCTCCGAGCATCCCCGCACGCCAGAGTCACTTGTACGTGATTCGGATGGTGCCGGCTGAGCTCGTATCCCAGTCCTGCTTGTTCGCCTGGTCGCCAAAAATGCGGAGAGCTCGAATCAGGACCTGGTACTTGCCGGGAGGAGCGTACTTGCCCGTGTCCAGACGGCCGTCAAAGGCGAGATCCTTTCTGCCACGCGTGGTCCACCGGAGAGGGAAACTAAACGGCTGGCCAATGGTCTTGACACCCAGGAACTCCGTCGTCATCGTCGTCTTGTTCATGAGGTCGCTGGAGCCGAGCGGAACAAAGTCGATGCGCACAACGCTAGATCCGAGGGCAAGGTTGACGGCAAAGACGGGAAGCGAACCGTTGGAGGAGGAGGAGGCAGCTGATCCTGGGCTGGGAAGCTGGAAAGTCGAGTTGGGAGGCACGGGCTGCGCTTGAGGGTCCGTCGATCGGTAGACGTAGGCAGCGTCTGGATTCAGCACGGTGGCATTGCGGAGGGAGCCCGTGAGACCCTGGTAGGGCAGGCAAAGGGCCGAGCCGTCGGTGCCGTTGATGGCAATGTAGCCGGACCAAACGGGGAGACGCGTGGCATCCAAGCCGGAGGGGGCGGTAGCAGCGACGCGAATCGTCTTGGACTCGCCGCCATTGAGCGTGATGCTGGTCTCGCTAAAGGAGAGAGCAGCGCTCGCCTTGGCCGACACGTACGAGAAACCGTTGGGGAAAAGCGGGATGTAGTGAAGGCCAGAGGTGAATGTGTTGACGGCGATGGAGGGGACGTGGGTAATGTTGTAGGTGGTCTTGCTGTGAGCCGTGTTCCTGAGCTCAAACTTGAGGTTCTTGGCAAAATGGTCCGTATCATTAAACGACAGGCTGGAAGGCGACAGCAGCGTGGTGGCGTAGGCGGCGTCATGGGCCTGGATCAGGCCAGCGCCTTGCTGGGGCACGGGCGCCAGGAAGTCGTAGAACCTGGCGCCGTCGTTGAAGAGCCGGGGCTTGGCGTTGGCCGAGAGCAGGTTCTGAAGCAGGGCGGGATCGTAGGTGCCGCGGACCTCGTGCAGCAGGGCGACGACACCGGCGACTTGGGGGCAGGCCATGGACGTCCCGGACAAAACGGCATAGCCACCCAGGGCGAGAGGATAGGTCGAGAGGATCTGTCCGCCGGGAGCACCGTACTGAGGCTTGGTGCCCATTTCCCACGTCGGGCCCCAGGACGAATCGACGCTCAGAGCACCGCCCGAGGCCGTGTTGGGGATGAATTCGGCGTGCGAGCCCGTGTGGGCGGCATCAGCCATCTTCAGAGTCAGCTTCTTGCCAGTTTTGAGGGCCTTGACGAATCTGAGGCCCGTCTCGGCGTCGACCATGGAGGCCGCGTTCAGAGTGCCGGCCGGGAGGGCACGCAGATCCATCTCGTAGGCGCCCTCGGCGTTGTTGTACACAATGACGTTCTTGGCGCCTTTGGCCATGACGTTGCTAATCTTGACGCTGAACTCACACCCTCCGCGGCGAAGCAGGACGATTTGCCTGCTCAAATCGGTCGTGTTCGAAGGAAGGACGACGCAGCCATCGTCGGGGACTGTGGGATCGAAGCTGTTGGCCCATACGGGAAGAGCGACGCCGTCCCAGTGGCTGGACTTGGACGGAACGTGGCCAAAGCTGGCTTCTGTGCCATTACCAACCTGATACCTGGCGTGCTGAAGCAGTATTGGTGTCTCGACATTGTTGTACGATGCAATGGCGGCGACATGGCGGCCGTCGGCAGAGGTGCTGGCCGCGAACATGCCTTGGCCGCCGTCGTTGCCGGCAGCGACGATGCAGGGAACACCCTTGTCGACGATGCGCGAAACGGCCTCGGCAAGAGCCTCTTCGGGCCACCCATCAATGAGACCCAAGGAAGCTGTGATGATGTTGGCGCCGTCCTGATAGGCCTTGTTGAAGGCGGCAATCAAAACATCGTTGGTCGCATGGCCTTGGCAGCCAAAGGTGCGATAGATGCCCAGCTTCACTCCGGGAGCGGCGCCGGTGAATCCATAGCTATTCTTCTGAGCTGCCAGGATACCGGCAACGTGGGTTCCGTGGCCTGCGCAATCCATTGGGTCAGGGTCGGGATGAGGAGTGTTTTCGCCCGTGTACGCATCGCCGACGAGGTCCGTTCCAAACGACACCAAGCAATCTCTTCCGAAGCACCCACCCAGGGCTGGATGCTTGTAGTCAACCTGAAATGGCAAGTGAGCACGACTTCTCTGCTGCCAACAAAGGGGGAAAGGGGAGCTCAAGGCTACGTCACTACTTACACCCGAGTCAATCATGGCAATCTTGACACCTTTGCCGGTGATGTTCTTGGCATGGAGCTGATCAATCTGCATCATGACATGAGGGGCAGAAGCACCCATTGCAGTCTCGTTCGAGGCAAGCGAGCTCCGGCTCCCCTGCGCGGATGTCGTCGATTTTTTGGCAGTCCACTCGACTTTTGGTGCGGGCATCCTGTAGAGAGCGAGGGGGACGACATTCCTGACGGCAGGCAAGGAAGCCAGCTCGGCCACCTTTTGATCTGCCTTGTCAATGTCATGCAGTTGGATCGAGATGCCGTTGTACAAGTCATAGTTGAGCTTCATCCGTGTCGATCCATGCTTTCCGACGGCCTCCTCGAGGGCAGCTGGTTCCTGAAGAGAAGACGAAGTGTAAGACGAGAGATGCTCTTTCAAGTCCTTCACCGTCTGTGGGAGTTGCCTTGCCGCGGCCGTGTCATCTTACTCACATAGCCGTCTTCAAGCTCGAAAACGTATGCGCCAGGCACGAAAGTCTTGGACTTCTTTTCATTGGGGTACTTCGTCGCCAGCGTCGAGGCCACTGCTGCTGCCACGAGCAAGACGACGAGAGATGTGCGAACCATTGCAGTCTTTGATAGGTTCTGGACTCTCAGGAGCGTGGAAAAGTTCCCTTGTAGCTGCAGCGTCAAGAGAATCGAACAACGGCTGGCTTTGCTTTCAGTGGCCCAGGACCACGGGGTCGAAAGGGGGCATGCTCTTGTATATTGTTCAAAAGGAGCCTCGCACGCACCAACACCCACCACCATGTTGACATCGAACAGCTTGCAGCTGCGCGTGTTGCGCGTTGCCGAGCCGCAGGGATGAAGACAAGCATCCTCACTGATTCATTTTCGTGGAATCTGATCAAATGCCGCAAGAACAATGATCCAAAAGACCAAAATGAACACTGCTGTCAATTAAGAGACGTGGCAGCACAGTATGACGCGACCCCGATCTTGTTCAGTCGCATCTGACAGATGCCCGAATCGGTGCAGGCCTTGGTGCACATCCAGCAACAGCATGCTGCACTGAGAAGAAGCATACGTGCCTCGTTGACGAATGCGCGGCTGTGACTATCGAAAAGAAAGCTCAGGAAGGAATGGGATGAACATGTCGCCTTTTGATGAGGAAAATGCTCAATCTACTGAGGTGCCATGCCAGCAATGGCGATTTCTCATCCCTCCCGTTGCGCGAAAGCGAGCCAGACACGACGACTAATGACATGGGTTCGCGGGCGTCGGCCTCGATCCTGGTTGTTCTTTGGAGACACCCAGCAACCAACAACCGGGAGACATGAGCCTGGTGCTGTCGCCTTTCAGTTCAAAACAACCAACAATGAAGGGCACACTGAACGGGCCTGCAACAATGGCAAGGGGTTGAGAGGACAGTTCGTGTGCGACAAGTGCCGATGCCGTCCCTGCAAGGTTTTGGTTTCTCAGAGACCCGAGCAGGGCATCTCAGGCACGCAGGCAGTGCCAACCGATCGACAGGGCCGTCGATCCCGGCTGTCCAAACAGAGCCCCGTCTGAGAGCTACAGTTGGAAAGTACTTGAGGCGCACCAGACGGGGATTTCGCCGCCAAGCATGGAGCAGCATCCCTGGAGCGCTGGAAGCACTTGAGCAGATTTTCCCTTCAGACAGATCTGAAGCCCGCGAGTTGGCGTACGCAAAAGAGCAGGGCTTTTGACAGGAAACAAGGCAAGATAATTGGTGTCTTGTGCTGTGCGCCGCCTCTCGTTGCGCCGTGCTTTATCCTTGGGGTCCACGACGACCGGCTGAGCTCGACTGGGGTGCTAATGCTCGTTGAAGTCATGCCCTCTCCTCTCTTTCCCCTCAACCAAGAAATCCAGTGATGTGGCTGCCACACCAGCCATTTCGCTTTCGGTCGCGTCTTGCGCATTTGCTGCGCATTTGCTGCGCATTCCAGAAGAAAGAAATAACAGCGACAAAGATTCGATCCCGCCGTACTGTTCCCTTTGAACAATCAACCGTATTCCAAGAAACGCAATAGCCTCGCTGGCATGCCTGCGCCGGCCTCCCGAGTGGCCCGTGCCAACCTGGTCGGACTCGTTTCGAACTTGCACCCTGGTAGCCCATGTCTGACGTTGTGGCTGCGGCTTGTCTCTTGCCAGGCAGGTGTTTTCGGTGAAGCATCGATGCAGGTCAGGGCCATCCAGCAAGGTGCGTGGCCAAAGTTGGTGTGCTGGACGTCACCAAGAACGAGAAGCGAAGAGACAAGACGGCATCCTTTAGAGGATCGCAAATCATGGATGTAGTCGGCCCCGAAAATCCGTTGTCCGGGTTCGGATGAGCAGGGATTTCCGTCTCTAGCCACGTTTTGCCAAGGGATGGCCGGCTCCCCTGGCACTTTTGATACCACGCATGTTTGCTTGGTCGTCAGCATTGCGTCGTGGTACAGGACGTCTCGTAACCCGCAGCAAGAACAGTAGAAATTTCCCGCCTCGCCTCGTGCTATTTAGCGGTCGCAATGTGTTTGTCGACGTGACCAGGATGAAAGAAAACGAACAGGATTGCGTGGTGCCAAAATAAAAAGCCCAGGCACTCTCCTAGTTCCTCTCTGAATCTTCGTTTTTGTTGTCCCTTTTAATCTTCTTTAATTCTCCGGAGGTTCGAACATGGCGAGACGGCTCAGATATCTCCTTGTCAACGCTTCGTCCACAGTTCGCTTGGTCTCGCCACTCACGCTGGCCAAGACAGAATAGCCCAACACGCAGGCAAGTTGCGCTGCCGCATTGATGCGTCGTTGACTGTTACAAAAACGTACTTCGCTTGCTGTACCGAGAGTGCCTCTGAGCTCGTGCCCTCTGCTGACGACCAGTTTTGCAAGGTAGGTAGCCAGCGATTGTAGGTAGCCAGCTAGAGCTGGTAGGTACAGGGTAGGCACAGGGCAAAAGAGCTCTCCAATCAAAGATGCATCACTCAGATAGATGGACAGAACAACAACTGCGTTATCTTCACTTTTTTTTTTCTTTTTTTTCTTTTTTTCCCATCCGGCACGCATAGACAAACTCTTCAATTGAAAAAAATGCCGCAAAATCTCTTTTAGAAGCAACCTCACCCCCCCTCCAAGCAAGCAGGCCCGACCGTATACCCCCTTGCCGCCGAATCATTCCCAAATCTCCAACCATGATCTGCCTCATCTGCCGCCGCCTGGCCACCACACGCGCCGCCCGCCCTCGCCGACCCTACACAGCAACCTCATACTACACGACCACCAGCAGAACAAGATGGCCACCGCTACTGCCCAGGACACAAGCAGCACAAACCGCGCGCACATACTCGTCTCCATCGTCCATGACGCCAGCCGAAGCCGCCATCGCCGAGCTGCTGCGCGCCAAGCTCGATCCCACAGACCTCGTGGTGCGCGACATATCCGGCGGCTGCGGGAGCATGTACGCCATTGACATTGCCAGCCCCGTCTTCCGGGGCGCCTCGATGCTCAAGCAGCAGCGCATGGTCAACGCCGCGCTAGGCGACGTGGTCAAGCAGTGGCACGGTGTGCAGCTGAACACGAGGGTCTCGGAGCCGGAGTAGACGTCGGACAGCGAAGAAGTCAAACATGGTGCCTGTGACGGGGAGGGATAAAAAAAAGCGTTGCTTGGGCCAGGGACTAGCTTTCTGGGAAACCAAAGGCTGTAGCCCAGTTCATACGACACGATACGTTACGCTTTTAGAAGCCTGCGCGTCGGGACGAGGGAGGACACGGAAAGTCCGAAAGAGACGCAACGAGGTAAACGGCGTTGATAGCACAATGGCTTTCAGGAAACAGCCTGTACATTGTCATGATACCTCATCTCAGCTCAGCTCATACACAGCAAGCATAAATCTCACATCCCACCAGCTTCCCGGAAGATCCCCTCTATCAGCCACATACTCAAATGACAAAACTAGTCGGCATGTCTTTGTCCTAGCGTGTGCAATCATGTCAACTCTTCCACCCCCTCTCGCCCCCCAAACTGACCATCGTGTCGCTGGCAAATGTATACTGTAGGCCAAGCATAGCCGCAAGCTTACCCTGACACCTCGAGAAAAGAATCCGAGTTGAAGCACAGGTAAAGCCAAGTCTCCGAACTCCCGACCTTCGGACAGATTCCATCAAGAGCTATCACTGGAAAGACATGGGCGCATTCGTGTACAACCTCTGCCGCCTTGACATTTATTTGATCACATTTATTTTTGACGTATCATCACCAATCACTTAGTTTGTCAAGTCTTTTAAATTGCTTTGATATTGTGTCACATCTCTTGTGTGTAATAAATGCAGACTCAACGCCCAGAGAATCAAAACAATCGTACAGTCGGTGAAAATCATTGCGGACTATACTCATTCCAAAACGTCGTCATGGAATATCAAGTGGCGGCAACAACAAGAGAAGAAAGAAAGAGCGCTCCTCCAAACACTCCCTCCCTGCTTTTTCTTGCGCCCAGCCTTGCTTCCGTCAATCCCTTCTCCCTCCTCAAGGCTCCTTGAGGTACTGGAGAATCGCATCCCGCTCCTGCACAGGCATGACCCTCAGCACGTCGCGAACACCCTTCCAGCCAGCAGTCTTGTGGCCACGCACAACCTCAGCCACCTCGTAAGCGAGGTTCTCCGCCTTGAGAGCCTCAACCTTTTCTCCGATCATCTTTCTCTCCTTCTCGAACCATTCGGCAACCTCCCTGTCCTTGTGGTCAAAATTGACTATGCCTGACCAGCTCTGCAGCTTTTGCAAATGGAGTGCGCGCAAGTCGCTTGGCTTGATCTGACTGGTGTCGCTCATCGGCGTCAAGATGCTGGAGCTCATGCGGCGGAGGATGTACTCCTCGTTGAGGCGGCGGCGAAGACGCCAGTAGAAGAATCTGCGCGAGTTGACCCAGTCCAACGAGTCCCGGATGGTACCCTTGGCCTTCATGCGCCCGGCGCGGTCGTGCAGGTCAGCGAACTGCACAGCAATCTGTGCGTACACTGGCAGCAGCTCCTTCTCGCGAGCTTGAATCTTCTTCTTGATCTCGGCAGCCTCCTCTGGTGCCACATTCTTGCCCTCGAGCTGCTTCTTCAGACTGGCGTAGATGGAATCCGTACGAGCCATGGTCTCGAGCTGCTTGTCCTTTCTGTATTTGATACCAATAATGCCTTCAGGCTCCAAGACGCCACCACGGGCCTCGGTGTCTGCGTACATCTCCATCGATGTGGGGTTTATGGTGGGATCGACGACGACCCATGATCCACCGCGAAGCTCCCCGAAGGGGGGAATGTAGATAAAGATTGGCTGCTCATACTTGACTAGACCGTCGACAATGTACGAGCCGTACTTGAGAACCTCATTGTACATGTCGCGCTGGCCACCGGAGAAGCCTCTCCAGTTGGCCAAAATCATCAACGGCAGCTGCTCGCCATTGTTGAAGTCATTGATGGCCTGAGCAGTCTTGAAAGCAGAGTTGGGATACCAGACGCCGCCGGCCTCATTGCTGACCTGCTCAATGGAGTCGGGATTGGCAGGATCAGCAGGAGTGATGTTCTCGACGGACCGCGTCTCGACGGCGATGACACCCATGGGTATACCACCCAGTCTTGCACGTCCAACGACCACGGTTCGGGCCCATCCGCCGAGCGTCTCTACAAAGGAGTCCTTATCAAAGAGACCACTCTGGAAACTGCCGTCGTCATCGTGCTTGCCGGAAATCATCCACCGCACATCAAACGGCTGCTTATGGGGTGGATAATACGTGACATCGCGGTCCCACAAGTCGGAGCTCGGGCTGACCGGGACAGGACCGTTTCGCTTTTCGGGAACAAAGGACATCCACTCGACTATGCGGGAAACACCGGCAAAGTCATCGTTGGCAGTCATGTGGGAAACGCCATTACGGTACATGATCTGAGTGCCGCCCAGCTGAAGGTTGGAAGTGTAGACTTCACGGCCAAGCAGGTTGTTCAGGGCGGGAGCGCCAGTCAAAATAATGGGCTGGCCCTCTATTTGAACGGCTCGCTGTCCCAGACGCACCAGATAGGCGCCGATACCTGTGGAAAAGATGATGTTAGATGGATGAAGCTCAAACAAGTCAAGTCGAACAAAGGAGAAAAAAAGAAGAAAAAATAATGCTTACCGACTGATCGGCACGTCACTAAGGTTATTGTAAAAATATCGTTGTAGGCTTTGCTGGTGGCACCGGCAATGAGTCCAGATCCTCTCAGGCACTCGACTCCGAGGCCATCCTCACGGCCAACGATGGTGACAATCTTGTGCCGCTTCTCACCGTCCTCAGTGATTGCCTCAGTTATGACTTCATCCTTGAAATTCTCTTTGGTCTTCTCGTCAAGGTATAGGTATCGGAAGCCAGCGTCCGGTTTATTTGCGTCATTCCAAGCGACCTTGAAGTACGGCATCAGCTCCTCAGCCAGGCCCAGACGAGCGCCAGAGTTGGCAGACAGATAGATGCGAGGGATGCCAAGTTTGCGGGCCAACTCAGAGCATTTGAAGAAGAAGTTGTCTTCTTTTGGACCGAAAGAGCCAATTTTGTACGTAATGTCATTGGCAACGACAATGAATCGTCGGCCGGCGGGATACTCGGGGGTGCGCGCCTTGAAAACCCAGCCGACCATACCGCAAGCGTTGGTTCCGGGTGCTCGGTTGACTTCCTGGAGGTTTTCCTTGTCATCGAGTACAAGCTCGGTGTAGGAGACGCAGTCGCCCACCTTGGGCTGCTGGGAAGAAAGCGCAGGCTGGTCCTTGACGGCCTTGGCCCAGCTGTTCTGGATGGCCTGACGGAAGAGCTCGGGGAAGTCGTACACATACTGGGTTCCCATGAGATGGGCCTTGTATCGCTTTGGCTGGAGGGCGTTCTTGGTGGCGTACGGGGTGTTGACGGGTAGCAGGTGCAGCGAGCCCTTTTCGCTAGTTCCCCCGATGCTGTGGAACACCCATTCGCCCTTTTCCGACTTGCGCTCGGCGTACATGTCGACGTCGACAACATATCCTGAGGTGTTGGTGATAACGACACGGAGAGGGTACGGAGTTCCAGTCTTGGGATCGGTACAAATGATGCGGATCTCGACCTGAGCAACACGGAGGCGCCAGCCGCGCGCGCCGAAGCGGTCAAGGAAGCCCTGGAGGCTCTGCTCGACAGCCATCGGATCGAGCTGAAAGACGGGGGTGAAGTTCATAAAGATGTGATTTAGGTCGGAAGAATTGTTCCCAATAATCTCGAGAGCATCAAAGATGTCGTTGATGACGCGGTCAGCCTCGGAAATGAGATACTCAGCGGTGGGTATCTCATCACGAAGACGGCCAGGTCGGATGACAGCACGAGTAAAATATCGCTTGTCGGTATCGACAGCCTTTCCGATAGCCTCGTAGACGTGGATGTTTTTATTCTCGGTAAAGACGGGCTTGATGTGGAACTTGGCCAGACGTCCCAGCTCAAGTTGGAAGGCAAGAGCAGGTTCGCTGTGTCGAATGCTGTCGTCCTCGACGTACTCGGGGCCTCGGAACGTGTAGTATCCGGGATCGGAGCCGTCGTTGTGGCCACAAATGAAGGTGAGTCGCCTGACGCCGCGAGCAAGCAGCTCGCCGCGGAACTGCTCGACGATCGGCAAGATGCGAGACATGATTCCCTTGTCGTCATTGCTCTCGGCGTCGCGCACAGCAACGTTGACGACAGCAGAGAGCTCCTCACTAGCCTTGGCGTCCCGCTTGACAGCGGCCAGGGGCTTGCGCTTGTCGGTGAGATCATTGAGAACGGCAGAGGCATTGCTTTGGCTGGCCTGCTTGTTGTGGAAAGCGAGAGTCTCGAGGGCCTTCTGAAGCAATTCCTCGGCGTCGTCGAGGTACTTGCAGGGAACAATGATACCCTTGCGATTTGGCTCCTCGTCCCATTTATTCGCCAGATAAGACATGTCACTGATGGAGTGGATGCGCTTGAGAATGAGATCCGGCTGCCCAGGCGTCCCTGGGGTAGAAGGCGCAACGGACTGAAGCGGCAGGCCGAATTCGGACTGGCCAATCTTGCGTAGCTGAAAGTCCCATGAGAGATACTGGGGCGAATCCGTTTCGTCATTGTGGTAGTCAATCTTTTTCAGAATGTAGGCGCGGTAGGCGCGGCGAACGTACACCTCTAGCGCAGCGATTCCAACCCAGGGATCTTCATGGCTGAAGAAGAGAGGAAGCACATCAAAGACGGTATATTTCGAGTCGACGACTTCCTTGATGACCTCGAGATTTGGCTCTCTGTGATCCCAACGGCTCTCTCCATAACGTGACTCAACCACAGAGGATCGAAGAATGTGTTCCAGTTGGGCGGTTCGCTCCTCCAGGGAAGGGAGGGAGCATTGGATCATGATCTCGCGGGCCTTGAGAGATACCTTGGAGGTTGCACGAGAGGAGAGTTCCGTCAATCTTCGCAGGGACTCGCGCAGGTACTTGCCAATGTTACCCACGTTGGGCTTGTTGGGACGATACTCATCCAGAATGGCCAGGATCAGGGAGCTCTTGGCATTGACGCGGCTATGGGACAAAGCCGTCTGAACAACCTTGGCGAGATTGTCCTTGTTCTGGTCACGCAACTTGAGGATGACACTGTCCTCCTGAGACTGGGAAAGGAACAATCTTTCCACTTCCCAGTAATTGTCGAGCAGGGACTGGATGAAGTTGAGCTCGTGAACCTTTGGACCTTCAGCATAGGCGTCCAAGACTTCGGTCAGAGGAGTCAGAGTCGTCTTCAGGGTCTCAGCGTCATTGCTCGAGACGCTCTCCTCGAGGAACTTGTGGAGCGCTTTCTGCAGGGGCTTGGCGGGGAACTCGGCGCGGCGGGCCTTGGAGCGCTCAACGACTTGAGTAAACTGCGCGTCCAGCTTTTGCGGCATCCGAGCATGCAAAGCGGAAAATTGAGCGTTCCACTCGCTATAGGGAAGCTCCGGATCTCTAAGAACCTCGACAAGCTCCTTCAGGGCCGGCACCATGATGACCGAATTGTCGTATCCGCTAAGAATGTTCATCATGATGGAGCGCAGGACAGAGAAGCGCTGAGCTGGCTTGTTGCCGACAACGACGGAGTCGCCATAGGGGGGGAGCTTGTCAACAAACGCCTGGGCTTGCTTAACGCGGCTGGGATCATCGAGAGCGAGTATGCCCAAGATGTCGCCGGCTTCTAGAGTAGCGCCGGGCTGCTTGATGAGTTGCACAATACCATCCTCCTGGGCCACCAGAGGCATGTACATTTTCATGACTTCGACTTCAGCAAAGGTCTGCCCGGCCTTGACGTGAGCGCCGTTCTCGACCGCATACTGAACGAGCTTACCCGGACTGGGTGTTCGCAGCTGCGTCGGGTCATTTTCCTGCTCGAGCAAGCAGGTCTTGCTGTCGACGGAAAGACGAGTCGCGCCGACTTCTTCTTTCCAGTACACATTGTGGCTGTGGCCGTTGAGAAGAATCAAAAGACCACCGTCACTCAAGGCACGAACACCGACGGTGCACTTGGAACCGTTGATGAAGAGGTGATAGCTGTCAGCACTGGCGCGAGTCGTGGTGAACTTGTATCGAAAGCCCTCGTAGATGAAGTCAATGGGGAAAACTGTCTTGAGGATATCCTTGGAGGGGACCTGGCCCTTCTCTAAACCGGCGCGATACTCGGCCAAGCAGGCTTCGCTGGCGATGTGTGCCTTGGTGGTAGCGCCGCACACAACAGCCAACATGGTGTCAGGTCTCTCGGCCGTCAGGCGTTTTGAGATCAACTCATCGAGCCAGCCAGTGGAGATGGTGTTTTCTTCAAAGGCTTCAGTTTCCAACAGCTTGATGAGGTACTCGACGGTTGTCTTGAAGTCGCCGCGAATGCTGAGTTCCTTGAGCGCAATCACCATGTGCTTCCGAGAAGCCTGGCGGTTCTCGCCATAAGCAAATATGTGACCAAACTGACTGTCAGAGTAGCTGTGAATACCGCCCTGGGTACCGACCGAGAAATAACCCCAGACGTTGGAGCTGCTTCTGAAGTTCAACTCGTGCATGACACCGTTGGACGGCTTGAAGCCCTCACCAGGGTCTTCTGAAGTGATACGACAGGCCGTGGTGTGACCGGTGGGGGTGGGTCGTCGCTGAGCCTTGACGGTGCCTGCGTTCTTGAACTCAAAGTCGATCTCGCCCGAGGTTCTAGGATCAACGCCGTACAACACTCGAATATCCCGAATGCGGTGCAGAGGAAGACCCATGGCAATCTGAAGCTGGGCAGCGGGCAGGTTCACGCCGCTCACCATCTCGGTAGTGGGGTGCTCCACCTGGAGACGAGGATTGAGCTCGAGGAAGTAAAACTTGTCATCGGCGTGCGAGTACAGGTATTCCACAGTACCGGCAGAGACGTAGCCGACAAGCTTGCCCAATCGAACCGCGGCGTCTTCCATCGCCTTGAAGGTGTCGGGCTTGGCAATCGTGACGGGTGCTTCCTCAATGATCTTCTGATGACGGCGCTGGACTGAACAGTCTCTGCCAAAGAGCGAGATGTTGTTGCCGTATTGATCGGCGAGCAGCTGCACCTCCAAGTGCCTGGCATTTCCAGCCAATTTCATGATGAAGATGGGGGAGCCAGGAATCTCGCTGGCAGCAGCCTTGTAGAGAGCCTCAAAGCCTTCCTCGCCAAGGGCCTTACGGATGCCCTTGCCACCACCTCCTTCGGAGGCCTTGATCATGACCGGAAAGCCAATCTCCTTGGCCTTTTGCAGGCCTTCCTGCCAGGAGGTGACACAGCCCTTGGCGTATATCTCGTCGGCGACGGTGACAATGCCTTTCTTGTCAACCTCCACAGCCTCGACGCCAGTTCCGGACCAGGGAATGCAGGGCACTGAGGCGTGCTGGGCGACGATTGTGGAGGAAATCTTGTCACCAAGCGACCGCATGGCAGAGCCTGGAGGCCCAATGAAGACTATCTTGTTGGGCGACGCAGCCAAGGACTCGGGCAGCTTGGGGTTCTCAGAGGCGTGACCCCAACCGGCCCAGACGGCGTGGACGTTCATACGCTCGGCGATATCGACGATCAACTCCACATTGGCATAGTTGTGATTATTCGTGCCGCCGGGTACTTCGACGTAATGATCAGCCATTCTGATGTAGTCGGCGTTGGCTTGGAGATCGTCCGGAGTGGCCATGACAGTGAAGTGAATGGCCCTCTCGTCGCCAAAGGTTTCGTAGGCCCATTTCCGAACCGATCGAATTTCTTTGACGGCCGCAATACCGTTGTTGGCGATTAAAACCTAGTTGTGGGAAAAAAAGAAGGGAAAGGAGAAGACAAGTGGTCAATTTATTGGTCAAAACGTCTCTTGAGATCATCAAGATTGCACCATGTGTGATGGCTGCAGTGCGAGGGCTAGTCTGGATGGATTAGGCTACTCACGTTGGTGATGACAGTGTGGCCATCGTGCTGGGCGACAAAGTCCTTGACCTTACTTGAAGGCGCATTGGCTAGCCTGTTGCCTCCAATGAAGTGGTCTGCGATGTTGTGCTTCTCGGCGTATGAAGCTTTGCCGTTGGAAACGGGCACTGTCCGACCGTTGGTGCCGTTGGTGCCGTTGGTGCCATTGGTTCTCGACTTGTCTGTCATGGTGACTGTGAGGATGGTTGATGCCAGCGACAAGCGATGTTCACGGCCGGGAGAGACGTTGGGGAGAACCGGGGCAAGGGTGCCGATCTGAGGCTCTGCAATCTCGCATGAAGCCTCGGAAAGCCCAGGCTGTCTACTAGGTCTCGTAGTCCTGGTTGAAGTCGAGCAGGACAGAGCACGAGCAGACTCGGCAGTCGGTGTTGGGCGGATTGAACGCGCCTTTTCTGTGACTTTCTCTGAGCAAGCCGCAGAAACAGTTCTTCCAATACCACGACGAGCCGAGCAAGAGCTGGTCGTCCAGGGGAGGAGCCAGGACGATGAAACCTCGCAAGAAGCAGGTGGAAGCAGGTGATTTGGCTCCGAGTGTCGATCTTCAGGTGGAGGAACCTGGAGAAGGAAACTTACGAAGAGAAGGTTTCAAGTCAAGAGGAGAGCCTAAAATGAGGGGCGTTGAGAAGAAGATGTTGGAAAGAAATACAAGCGACTTTTGGGAGGGGGAATGAGGTGAGGCGCAAGAATGGACAGCTTCCTTTTTTTTTCGACCCTTCCCTAGTTCTGTCGATGCTTCCCAATCTGTTGGGGCCAAAGAATTAATGAGTAAGTAGCCCAAGCTCTGGAACGGGTTTGGTGTGGATTGGGTAGCTGCTAGCGCACTCGGAGCCCTTTTTCAATGTTGACTTGCTGTCCGCTTCAAGCCGGGCGCCCGGGGGGGGGGGCTGCGGCTGCTGGCTTCCCATGTCACTGTTTCCGGTAGCCAGAATGAAGTTGGTGGGGGTGCTTGTCCTGGCCTAACAACGCAGACTGGCCAATTGGGGGCCGGAACTATGAGCCGGGCTAGACAATAGGGCAGGGCGATCGACATGTCATTGACGAGCTGCAGCATGGTGCAAAGCCCCGACTCTTCAAGTCGACAAGGGTGGCCTCTTCCAGTACGGAGTGCGTGTACGTTGTCCGAGATCCGTCCGCTTGCGATGTCGAATGTGCTTGCACAATATTGCACAATGGCTGCAGTGGAGACTGTCCGGCAAGAATCTACAGACAGTTGTCGGTGGGCTGGTCGGTCGTTTTCTTCTTCTTTACCTCTACAACCATACCTAGCATATATCTTTTGCTTCATCCGCACATACTTTTTTTTAGCCGTTCTCTTTTGATGAGTTGAAAAGACAATTCTTCTCCGACGAGGGCGCGTGCTGCTGCTCATGTGCTGCTTCAATCTCGCGCTCGCCGACGCTGTGGCGGCTTACCCTCATTCCTGGACCGCGTCTGGGTCGTGAGCCGTGAGCACAGCGTACCAAGCAAAGGAGCGGAATGGAAGCAAGCGAACGAACGAGGCGAGGGACGGAGCCAAACTCGGCGTGGCTGAATCAAGTCTCCGGCTTTATCGCACCTCATCGAGCAAGTAAGATTTTTGGACATGGGGCTTTTGCTGCGTCTCCCTCTCTCGGAGTTTGTTCTTCATTCTGGGAAATGGGCGCGTGTGTTTGTGCCGGGCGGCAGGTGGTCAGCATGCACATAGTGCAGAAATTAATTACCCATTTCCGTACGGGTAAACAGTATTCTCGGGAACATGGAGCGAGGCTATCAAGCTCAATCTCCAATCATCACTATCATCGATTGGAAGCACCACAGAGCTTGTGCACCTGCATTCACTAGCCTGCATTCGCTATTGACATGAGACAGCTACTAGCTATCCAGTTTAGCACATTAACGACGGCCTGCTGCCATGTAAAGCGCAACCTTGAGCCCCACTCAATCCCCTTCCATCCATTCCCATTCCCCGACGGATTCGTCGTGCCCGGCGCTATTCAACCGACAGTCATCCTTAACGCGCATCGACCCGACTCTTTTCTTCTCTCTGACTCTTGCTGAAACGGCAGAGAAACCAGATCGAATCGGCTGACCACGACTTGTTTTCTTCTTCTTCTTCTTCTTCTTCTTCTTCAAATACTCCGTTGAAGACTTTGAAATCAGAATGACGCCGACACGCCACCATTGACATCACAGTCAATCACCACCCCGAGTCTGCACAATCTGAAACAAAAAAAAAAACAGTGTGCATCAAGAGGTGCCAAATATCGGGGTTCGACGACATCGCCCCGACCCAACCCCACTCCGGCGATTTGTCTCTCGGACAATGAGCTGGCCCCAGTCGGCATACACGTAGCCCAAAAAAAAAAATCCCACTGCAGTCTTTTCGCCCTAGCCCAGCTTCGGGAGTTTCTTTTCTTGCCCATGACAAAGGGGATTGTTTTGTCTGAACGCGCATACAGTAGCTTTGTGGAAGGACACCAGACCGAAGCCGTTCAGCTTACGGGGCCGAGAATTCACAGCCAGGCGGAATATTTTTTCTCACTGGTGCGGCTGATGACCAACCAATTCTCTCCGCCTTAGCTGGACCGCCCACCCCCATCCCCCAATTGTTGAGCCACGCTGTCCGAAAAAAAAAACCAGTTTGCGCCAGGTATTCGTAGTACGTACCTAGGTACCTGCCCGTTGACGTACGCCCCCCTACCCTTGTTCTTCTCCCCCCCCCCCCCCCCCC
>JMQE01001172.1:0-32972 GCA_000731825.1 Hypocrella siamensis
CCCTTCTCTCTCTCACTCTCCCTTTTTTCTCTTCTTTTTTTGATTCCCGTTGGAAGGGTTTTTTATAGGACATTACGAAGCATGGTGTCTTGGCGCGATGTGGAATTAGCTCTGGGTTGGACAAAAAAAAACAGTGCATAATGGGAAAAAAAAGTGCTTGGCACGACGTAAAATGAACAAATTCCTTTCACGTGACGCGGTTTGAATTTTTGTTACATGACGACTCTTTCCATTCCGGGGTATATACAGCACACAAGACATTTTAATGATCCAATAAACCCGTCGCCAAGGCCTCGAGGTCCTCCAGCGTCTCTGGGTCCTTGGTGACGTGAATGACTTTGTTCCGCGAACCTTTGCCATTCTTGACATCATCCTCCTCTTGGAACCACTTCGTCTTTTTCTTTGGAGGCTGGTCATCGTCCGACTCTGCCTCTCCAGCCACCGGCAACGACCTCAACAAGGCCAATGGATCGCCGTCGTCTTCGTCGCCACCTGCCAATGCAGCTCCGTCGCCTTCCGCATCGCCTGCCAGCTCCGCCCTCTCTCTCGCTTTACGCTTGTACTTCTTCTCTCTCTTCTTCTGCTTCGCGAGCTCCTTGTCGTCGACGTCTGCCTCGCGCACGCGTGCTGTCTCGCCCTCCACGAACTGTTGACGGAGTTCATCCGCAGGGCCTTCCTTCTTGAAGTCGTCTTCGTCCTGGAGCTCGTAGATCTCGTGGGGATTGCCTTGGTCGTCAAAGACGAGTTTCGAGGGTTTGCCCTTGAACTTGAGCATCTTCTTCTTGGACTGGAGCGCCTTCTCGCGGCGTTTCGAATCTATGACGAAGGGCTCCTCGCCACCCAGACCCTCGATCATCTTGGCTTGGCTAATGTGACCCTTTTTGATTTCGGCGTCTAAATCGTCATCGTTGAGACGGCGCTTGACGGAGAGAAAGTCGTCGTCGTCGTCGTCATCGTCGTCCTTGCCGTTATCTGATTTGTCTGAGTCGTTTGTCTTCTCGCTATCGCGGACGAGTTTGGAGTAGTGCTGGGATAGGACGTCTTGGTTCTGACGCTCAAACATTCTGTCGTACTTGGTGCGAACTTCGGCCTTCTTCTTGTCCCTCTTCTTGGTCTTGTCATATTCTCCGTCTAGGTCCATGTCAGACTCAGATCCGCTGGACATGCCGTCGCGTGGGGCGTTTTTGAGCTTTTTGACGTCGTCGCCCTTGCGAAATTTGATCTGAGGAGTCCCGGGAAGGCCGAGGCTTGCCGCAAAGGCATCCAGATCCAGCTTGTCGAGCTTGAATATCTGCTTGTCCTTTTGCAGGTGGATGGCGCGAGTGTAGCTAATGAAGGCCTTTTGACCGAGATATTTGACGTCTGGGTTCTGGAAGCACATGTTCTGGAGGTCATTCTTTATGCTCTTCTTCTTCTTTTCCTTGACGTGGACCTTCTGGATGGGTATCTTCTTTTGCTCTAGGCGCTTTATCATGCCTGCTTCCTCACTGGGTTCGAGGAAAAGTACGGCCCGGCCTTCGCTCTCATATCGGGCGGTTCGGCCGACGCGGTGGATATATGTGTCGACGTCTTCAGGGCAGTCTGCCTGAATCACCCAATCGACCGCAGGGAAGTCGATACCTCGAGCAACCACATCAGTGGCAAACAGACACGAATTTCTAGCCGCAGTGAAGCGCGACGTGATCTCGAGCCGGGCGACCTGTTTCTGTCGACCGTGGAGATGCAACAAGGGAATGCCAGGCTGCAGATGACGGAAGGATTCATAGATGAACCGAACCTGTTTGCCAGAACTGAGGAATACAATGATTTTGCTCTTCAGATTGGCCTTGATGAATCCGTATAGCGTGTCGAGTTTTTCGGGTAGGGGAGTTGTGATGTAGTGTTGTTGGAGATTCGTTGGGGTAGCGCTCGTCGCGGCCTCGTGAACGGAGACGTATTCCGGTTCGTTCAGGCTCAGTCTGGCCAAGTCAGAGACTTTCCTGCTTTGCGTCGCGCTGAACAAGAGAGTTTGTCTCGACTTGGGAACATGCTCTATCAACGCATCAACAGCCGTCTGAAATCCCATGTCCATGATGCGGTCGGCCTCGTCAAGAACCAGGATTTTCAGATTGTTGGTATCCAAGCCTGCTGTTTGGTCGAGGTGTTGCAGCATGCGGCCCGGGGTGCAGACCAGAATATTCATTCGATCCAAGCGATCCGCTTCTTCTTTGAGGGACTTGCCGCCGATGACCAACCCGGCTGAAAAGGTGTGGTATCTACCAATTTTGCGGAGGACCTCAAAAATCTGCACTGCCAATTCGCGAGTAGGCGAGATGATTAGAGCGCCGAGGCCATCGAACTCGGTCCATTGCGCTCGAAAGAGTTTTTCTAGCACGGGAATCAGGAAGGCAAGCGTTTTTCCGCTGCCTGTTTTGGCAGCACCGAGAAGGTCGTAGTTCTTGAGGGCGAGGGGAATGGTTTGCTGCTGGACCTCGGTCAAGGTTTGGAAATGTGATGCTTTGAGTCCGAGAGTGGTAGGTCGCGATAAGGGAAGATCTGCAAAGTTCTGAATCTTGGCCGTTTTTGGGTCCTGAGTAGAAGTCCATCAGTACGCGTTGTCCGAAGACGATGCCATCGGCGCATGTCTCACCAAGTCCGTCACGGCCTGCTCCAGCTGCTTCAGGGAGTCCTGATCATGTTTCCGCTTTTCCTTCCGATCGTTGACTCTTGCATGCGACTTGGGCTGACGCCCGGGAGTCCGGCCTCCCATGATCGCGGCAAGGGGAGAAAGTGCGACGCCTTCTTGTGCAGAATTGTCGTCAGAGCCTAAGAGAGGTTGAGGTCAAAAAAAAAAGTCATGCTCGGCCGGCCGGTCCTAATCGATAAGGATACCTTTCATGGTGGAGTGTATGCACTTCGCGGGGCTCGAGCAAGTTTGTATTACGTAAGCTTGTGAAATACCTCTGTACTCTATGGCGAAGGCAGTATGCATTGTCAAAACTGAACCCCTCCATTCATCTGGGACTCGATTGACTATGTCGAAGTGATTTTCTTTAATTTATGTCCTATGCTCTCCACAAACTATGAGAAATACGTCACTCCGCGCTTCCGGTGCAAGGATCAAAGCTTGCTCCGGGAGAGAGGTGAATTGCGCTGGAATAGGCAGGCATTCTTCCAAGAAAAAAACAGGAAGGGCCAAGATCTAGTAACGCGTGAGTGACAAAGACATGATCCAGTCCCCATAGGTGATATGTTTATAGCACCATCAGGGAGTGATACGTGATGCGAAACCGGCTCATTGTCTGAAGATCCATCACAGCAACTTCGGACAAAGGAGCGCGACGTTCATAGCGAGGCTGACTCCGTCTTCCGGGCTCTCCAGAAGTGCTTTTGGGGCTGAATTACTGAGGCGCCTTGCCGACAGGATTAGAGGCTCACATGGATTTGAAAGTCTTGAACCGAGGACCTGGGTCAAACTCCGCATCCCAGCTGAATGGTCATCCGATGCCTGCCTACGCGATGCATCATCTACTGCATGATTTTTCCAGAGTGGTAATGATTTGCATATTCAGCTACTGATGGCACAGCGATGCCACCCAACACCTTCTTGTGCATATCTGGACACCGACCGACGCATTTCGGATGTGCTAGGCCTGCAGACCAAGCATGCCAGGTGCAATTCTTCGAGAAAGGGGATGCAAGGGGGAAGAAGCTGGATCATCATGGGAACTAACAGTGTCTCCACGAGCCCGCTGCAGATCAAGGTACAATGGCTAGAGCTCGTCACTTGAACCCTGGGCTTTGTGGATCTGCTTAATGGTTCCTTACCATGGCGCTCATTCTGCTGGCCACCTCTTTCTTGCATCAGTGCCCTCCGAAAAACGTATCGTATGGAACCCTATCACAACAAACAGAGTTCAACTGAGTGATTATTCAGCATCTTGTCTCTTCTCTTGTAGCCAAAAAAAAAAGCTTGGGAGACACTGCGTTTGGTGCACCCAGGAAGAGGAGAGGCAGCCAGCTTGAAAGTTTGCAACAAATCTTGACGGGCGCTTTCTGAGCCGAAATGACCTAGAATGTGGTCTCGATGACTGAGGATGATCACCGTGATGAACAAGCAGTATGTTTTCGGGAAGGAGACTCTGACCATGTCAATTCTGAAGCTTGTTTGGCAGGTAGGCCAAGTTCTCTGGAGGAAGCTATACCTACAGGTACCTGGTAGCATATTGTAGTATGTCCACCTAATTAATGTAGCCCGGGGTCACTGCACATGTCTGGGCCTTGGACGATATATTTGAACTATTGCATCAGCATTCAATCGCGCGTCTGAGAACTTCTTTGCTGTGAAATTTTTCGCGGTTCAGGTCTATTGCTATGGTCGCGCATTGGTTGATACCTTGTGCGCCTTGGGTCATTTGAAGTGTCATTTGTGGTGTCACTGCGCTGGACTTGATCTTTGCTTCTGGAAATACTATACTCCAGAGCACACAGTGTCGCCAAGCACTCCTGAGAGTCAAGCCCTAGGCCAAACGGTGACAGCAAACGCAGATTGCGGGAGCTCTCCACCCGGACGAGGCCTTTAACGGTGCAGCAAACGTCGCACCGAGTCACTGGTGATCCTGGCTTCTTTTGCCTAGATTTACGCAGGAATCACGTGTAGCTACTGACTCGGGAGACAAACCCTGTTCGAGTTGTCAACCAACATGTCTTGGTCGTTCTTTCCTCTTTCCCTCTCATCAGGGCCAAGTTTCTCTCCAGTCTTGTTCAAACAAAACACAAATTCTAGCCATGGTTGAACAATGTATGAGTGCGAGACTTGCACACGAGAGTTCTACTCGCCACGCTCGCGCGAGCAGCACATGGACGCCCTTGACCACTGGGCACCGCGATATGACTGTGAAACGTGCACACGCGTGTTCAACTCTGAGCATGCAGCCGAGCAACACATGCGTGACAAAGGCCATTACGAGAATTACTGCAAGCCATGCAACAGGAAGTTTCAAAGCAGAAACAACCTCCAAATGGTAACTTCTTGAGGCCCTGCCCCATTTTCTTCGTCACTAACCAAAGGCAACATGAAATCTGACCAGTCTGTAACAATAGCATCTGAACTCCAGCATTCATCGTGGAACTGAGATTGTGTGTCCATTCTGCCGCAATCGCTTTGTGACGGCAAGCGGCCTGAGCCATCACTTGGAAACTGGTTCTTGCCAGGATGCCCCGTCTCTGAATAGAGAACGCATCTTGTCCTTGATTCGAGAGCGTGATCCTCATGGCATCATCGCGAATAAGCAGATTGGGTGGCACGATGATGATAGCGTTGTCTACGAGGCGACTGACCGCGCTTGGAACGGCGACGCATGGGAGTGCTATCTCTGCCACAACAAGTTTAATTCCCTCCACGGACTGAACATGCACCTGCGATCTCCCAGACACAAGTCAAAAGTCTATCATTGCCCAAACAAGCGGGGCTGCGCCAAAGAGTTTGTTTCATTGGCCGCACTGTTCAGTCACTTGGAGAGTGAGTCGTGTACCTTTATGCGATTTGAGAGGGTACAGGAGCAGATTGGCCAGATTCTTGATGGACGGAGGTTGATTTCTTTTGGCTGACTAGTCAGCTCATGTTTGACGACGTGGAAGGAGTGGCCAAATTTTTTCTTCGTCTTGATCTTGGTCCAGCAGGTCGGCCTTTTCTTGCATCACCATTACCTGTCATTTTCAGCCCCGGCTGTCGATTTCTGTTTGCTGAAATTTTCTGGCGACTGCAGTCAGTCTTAATCTTCCGAAATCTGAAAATTCATCATATCAACCCAATCGGATTTGACATCTCCGCGGCGTGCACCGCGAACGCGGTTGTGAGTGCTCGGTTCCTGATCCGAACTCTCGTTTTCGCAAAGCAACAGAACCAACCGATTCCAAAAGATCCGTTTCCGTGCTGCATGGACGTCAGTTGCCGCACATCAAAGCGATTGCATATCCCCATAAAGTGGCACGCCAGGACTCTCATGGCCAGTCCCAGCGCGTCTCCCTCGCAGGTCACACGTTCTCTGAGCCTGCTTTGAAGCAGTGGAACAGTCTCTGAGAGCTCAACATTGGGATTCTCCTGCAAGAGCCGGGCGTAAAAATACAAAAATATGTTAGGCGACTGATAGTATCTTGTACCCTTCAAGTATTGACGATGGAAAAGCACATGATGAATCCACATTTTGGATGCTTGGAGCTTTGGGTCGTCTCCCTGGCCGCGAGAGAAAAACATGCGAACGGCATTGACGCAGACCGCCGGATCCACGCGACTGCGAGAGCTGTCAAAGTGGACATTTTTCTCTTCATACTCAGCCGTTTAGTGATCTGTCAGGGGACTCGAGAAACAGTCCCTTGATGACTCCATCTGGATTCAATTGCCGATGCGAAACAAGCTCATCCAGCAGAGACTGAACCGCACTTTGATCATGCGGTAAAAGCCTGGCCGCATACGACGTGGTATATACATCGTCTGGAAGGCAATCTGCGATAGCGCACGACACAGAGGACTTAGACGATGACGTTGAACTCGACGAACACGGTTTTGAGAGATTATGCCGATCGGCAAAGAAATTCCACGTGCGCCGAGAGTGGTCGAGCTTCAGAAAATTTCTACTCATTCGTGGTTTATTGTCAAGTTTTCGGCACTTTAAGGAGGCGGGCTTGAAATGAGAAACAATACTTACAACTCTACATTGGCTTCATACATGAGAAGCTGGGAGAAATTATCCAGAAACGACTCCCCGGTGCTCGTTTCCGACTGCAAGCTATTGACACGACTGCCAAGCCAGTCCCTCCTCTTCTGTATGATGTCTTCGACGCGGTTTGATAGCGGCCTGTCAATACTGGGACTTTGGCGATAGCAGGATGTCTGTGGAGGCTCAGAGGAGAAGTTCTCCTTGCCCGAGAAAAGCAAGAAGTTGACGAGTTCTGACCCCGATCCCTCATGCATGGCACGTTGCCAACCGGAAAGACTCTGGATACGCCTGCAACCCAGGAGCTTTCGTGTTTGTGCCGAATGCAAAAGGTATATGGGCCTAACTCGACGGAGCGCATGCTGCAAGCTTCAACCGATTAAAGGACTCAGTGACATCATGACGTGCAAATGTCAGAGTGATGGGTGCCGCTGCCGCTGCCGCTGCTCCGCCCCGGCACCTCGACGTTTCATCAAGGCGATGATGCCGGCTTGCTTGGACGCTTGCATCTTGCGTCGGCTGCCACTTGACTGCCGATGGGGCAATTTGGAACGGTTCCATTCAGACCCTGGACTGCGTCCCGTATCGCCCAGATACTGGCAACCCACAAACTGCTGTATGGGTCACTACTGACCCCGATCCATACGGAGTACTCCGTACAGGCCAAGCATTCTCTTGGATGGGGCAGGGGGGGTGGTCACATATCCCCGGGTACGAACGACATGTGCACCTTGCACGACAGCAGCCTAGTTACCGGCATCGGGGAATTCCGGATTCGTACTAGCCGAGCTCTTGTCTGTCCTACGTACCGGCGTACCATACCGTACACCTTTCGTGTTATTTGATGTGGCGCGGTGTTGGCAAGCAAGCTGTGCTTCTGCAGGCCAATCGTGACAGCCAGGCCAGCTTGTTGACTGTCAAACAACCCCTCATGCTAGTCAGGCATGTGTCCAGCATTGAGGCAGCCACATGCCATGCTCTTGGATGGGAGCGCTTCACGGTGCAGGACTTGGTTCACTCGAATCCATGGCGATGTCCCGGTTCGAGGGAGATGCATCTCCTCGGACGCTGCCAGATGGATGGTACAAGGATTGATATGATATGAAGGTGGCGAGGCGATTCCGCGGAGAGCTGGCGACGTAGCCGCTCAATGACCTAAATGCAGCACCTATTCGCATGGGTGCGTTTAATACGCAGCGTCCAGGGCCGCCTCGCTTATCTTTCAGGTCTGCGTGACTCAATCCACCGCTTTGGGTGATGAGAACTTAGTCTGGAGTTTTCACCTTGACCATGTTGTTCATGCGTGGCCAACCTCTCGTGTGGCTACCAAGCCCGCCGCAGCCGCAGTCGCAGCCGCAGGGAGGCTTGGCTAATCAGACACGGACCCATGGTTCGGATTTTCTTACAGGGATAGTAGGAGTCAACCTCAAACCCCGGTCGTTCGCCAGGAGATTTTACCCGGGTGCGGTCCGCCGCGGCGGCGCTACGCTTCGGCGTCCAACACGATGGCGTTGTTGGCCGTGTTGTTAAGATGAAAGATGCGCCACAGCAGTCGGCGGACTTTGTCGTCATGGACACCATTGTTTTTCTACCTACTCCGCTCGAAATATTGGAAGCCTCTTTCTCTCTTGGCAGTTTTGCAGGGAACCTCGGCGATTCTTTGCCATGAAAAGGCAATTTAAAGCGCAACAAATGACAACTGCTTGCATTCATACCCACCCATGATGCCCGAAGTCGATGGTGTTGCGCACTGCCCGCAACCTGCTTAGCCTCATGTCTCGCTTTTGGCTGTGCATCTCGCTGGCCTGGACGAAGCAGGGATCCCCCCCCCCGGGTCCTCGTCGCCTTGATAGACTGGAAGGGGGGTGAGTGAACGAGGCGCGAGTTTCCCCCGGTGCACAAGAACAGAGAACAGGGCTAGTGAGGCGGATGACACGATGCTGACGAATGGTCATTCGCTTCGATGATTGCCAACACTCATTCTTGCAGGTTGCTGATGCATGACTTTACTTGAGCATCCAGGCCCAAGCTTTCATGTCGTCCAAGCCTCATGTGTCACACACTCGATCTACGGATCCCCAGCGCGGCGGAGCGATCAACGAGGACCTGAAGCCGGGCCCGATCCGGCCCCGACGGAGCTGAAAGGAGACGGAAACCCCGCACTTTCAGCCGTAGCGGAAAACAAAGAAGCGATGGATCCTTGTTCCTCCCACCCTAGCTTGCTTGCTTGCTTGCTTGCTTCCCTCCCCGTCGATAGGGCTAAGGCTGCGTGAAAGAAAGCTAATCCGCAGACGCGACGACACGAAACGACCCTACCGAGAGGCAGCTGGCGCAGACGCCACACGATTTCAAGGCCTTTCACTCGCCCGACCAAGATCACTCACCAGCTCACTCACCAGCTCACTCACCAGCTCGTAATGGGTCAGAAACTCGATAGTTTTGCTCGACGCGGCGAGGAGGAGAAAAAAAGGAAAGAAAAAAAAAGCCACACCAACATGTTCCTGAGATGTGAGTAATGTATCACCGACCGAAGATTTGACGGCCGCAAAGGGCGCCAGAAAACATCTCTCGACCCAGCTAGCGAGCTGAATTGTGTGTAAGATGATGATGAATTCAAGAGAGGAGGGGTTCATTGGCACAATACGACGCCGACAGAGTCGAGGCCTTGCACGCAGTTCACCTGTTTCCTCACACGGGAGACCGGGAGACAGAAGGGGCTTTCGCCAGCCGACAGAGGAATTTCCTTTGCCATTATATAGTTGAGAAAGCGAAGATCTTGATTAAGTTTGCGAAAAGCTGAGGGTAAAAGGGGTTATCTCTGCAAATATGAAAGCCGATTTGACTTGTTTGTCTAGGAGATTGCAGCCACGGTTGGGTGAGTATTCTTGAGATTGCCGTCTTGGTTGGGAGAGGCTGTGATCTGAGAGATGGCCAGCAACGAAGCAGGGATGCGGACATCGGATGTCTCTGATGCGAGTTAGCGTGATCTCTTTGCCCGACCGACCGACTTGTCATGCGCAGGGAGGGGGGTTCTTGCAAGCCAGGCAGGTCAGTCTTCTTTTGCATACATGTATGAAGTCTCGAGTTTGCGCTGTTCAAATGCTGATGATTTCTCAGTTTGGTCTCCGCATTGAGTGCTTTCCCCTTGAGACAAGTCAATATTCTCCTTAAGAAGCCTTTCATTCCTCATATTTTATCAGAAAATTGCAAAACAAAAAGACATACATACACACACGCACACAAAGACAAAGACAAAGATAGGACCACCTCCTGCCCTCACGAAACTATTCACGAACGTCGCTTTCAGGCCCCGAGTGAAAATGTTGGTTCAGAAACAGAATATTTTCTCTTCATTCCCTGTCATCACCCTATCTCCTTGTCATCTCCTTTTCTCCCTGTCATCACCCTATCTCCTCGTTACTCCCACACACACAAGAGCTTTTAGCAACGTGTTAATCCCCGTCGGCGATGTCTCTTTTTTTCTAAAAAAAAAAATTTGAAATAAAATAGGACTCAAGCCATTCAACCGCGCTGCATGAACCCGTCCGAGTTCATGACCATCTTCCACCCGTGGGAACTCATCTGGAAGAACCAGCTCATGACGGTAGAGGTCTTGTGTCACGCCGAGGAGATGCTCCAGCAGACGACGGCCATGTTCCGCGGCGACGGCCAACGTTGCAAGACTCTCTTCGAGATGTTCTGGGAAAATGCGGCGCCAGAAACCCGCGGGCGAATGACGGAACTCCTCCCCTCTTCCTACTCGTCCGAACACGGGTCCTGGATCTTCGTGTGCGCCACCTACAAGTCCTTTGCCGAGGTGATTCTCATCCTGGAGCACCTCAAGCTCGACCACGGCGTCAGCTGGCGCGTCTGGGTGCAGGCCGACGGCGTCTCCCAGTCCTGGAACGTCATGCTCATCGCCGGCTTCAAGCTCGGCACCGTCGACCAGGACACTGGCGCCCCCATGATCATGGACTGGGTTCATAAACGCCTCAATGCCGTCGAGATGCCCCGCTTCGAAGAAGCCTTTTGGGAGATTGTCCCCTGGTGGAGGTATCCCAGCTGGATCAGGCAGCGGCTCAACATGGTCAAGACCTCGTACTGCACCGTCATGATGGGCGAGGAGCCATGGACCGTCGAGGAGGAGCGTCTCGAGCTGGTTTGCAGGCTCTTGGGGCTGCAATCGTTGCTATAGGGGGGCTTGTTGCCTGCTGCCTGCTGCCTAGTACCTAGTGCCTACTGCCTACTGCCTACTGCCTACTGCCTACTGCCTACTGCTACTTGTTGAATATTTTTTATAATGAGTTTTTTATGTATATGGATAGGTTCGCTCTTTTATCTCGAGTAGAAATATACACTTCTTTGACTCTTCTTACCTTGATTGGCAAGTCACTTGTGAGCTACCTTTCATGTGGAAGTGTTTCACGCTGCCGGATATTTGAGGGCCTTTTACTTAGAAGAATATGGTTAGGTTCGCTCTTTTGTCTCGAGTAGAGAATAAACACTCCTTTGGCTTTTCTTATTTTGATTGGCAAGTCACGTGTGGGCTGCCTTTTATGTGGAAGTGTTTCACACTGTCAGATACTTGCGAGCCATTTACTTAGGATGCCCGCTACTTGTCAATTCCTTGCTTGGTTGTTAGCAGGTCAGAACTCGAGCAGCGTCTCTCGGATGTAGCGGGAACCAGCTTGGGGAAATGGTATCTGACGGGCCGGCCAGAGCCCAAAGATGCCATTTTTTGTAACGGTACGGCTCTTCGGCTGACTGGACCGCTGCTTAGCAGATCGAGTAACAATGCCATCGAGAGGGATGGAAATCCTGGGCTAAAGATTCTGACTGCAGAACGCGAATGGTCCCCCGACCTCAAGGCGTAGTAGTCATATTCATACTTGATAGACATCCCACCAGAGCCAAGGTGACAGGTGGCCTGAGTCATCAAGGTGCAGGAGTGACGAGGAAGTGAGAAGATTAGTGAGCTAGGCTAAGGCAAGCAAGGCAAAAACAACCTCGGAGCATCATCGCAACGGAAGTGCGTGCAATAATCTAGCTGTGAAGATTGCGTCACGCCAAAATTCAGTTTTCTTGGCGTGACAGTGACAGTCTGTCGGGAAGTTTCTGTCGCTCGCGTAAAGTTTATCTATTTTTTTATATGTGATACCTAACTTCATGTATTATTATTTGTTTGTTTGATATTGATATTGATTTATATTCGCTAGGTGTGGCGGATAATGCATTGGAAATCCATTGATAACCCTAACCTCACGTGATGCTTTTTGCGATGTGTTGAAGTCGCCAAAAAAGAAAAGAACTGAATGAATAAGCTAGCTGTGAGGGGAACTGAGGAATACACGTATGAATGAGACGTCTTCACGCTCTTGTAGAAAGAGGGCAGAGATTACTTGAGTTCTCCCCTTGGCTGCTAGACAGCAACGACACTGGTGTTGTTGAGCCCTCTTCTGACTGGACCTGACATATGGTTCGACCATCACATTTTTTTCACTGACGAGACGTACAAAACTACGTCAGACGCAGTGAGTTCCTATCACATGTCATCCATAAACGCCCGACACACCATTACCAGACAAATAATAGCCATTAAGGTGGCAATGATTGCAGCGACCAGTGCGGCATATGGCTGCAACGATCCTAGCATAGCCACGCTCGTGAGCGTCGCAAAGACTTTTCCCGCTGGAGTGGAAGTTGCGTACGCGAACGACTGAAAAGCAGCAACTCTCCAGTCTTGGGCGAGTCAGACGTGGTGTCTTGTGTCCTTTTTGTCCAATCCAGCGTGTGCAGACTTACCGGTGACGGCTTCGACAGGGCCGAATCCTAACTTGAGAATGAGAAGGTACACGGTGGTGAAGGTGGCGCCCCATGCTTCGACGATGGCTGAAACATCTTTTCGCGTGTCAGTCGCGCAGGAGAATCGAAGACTTGGCTTTGTGCACGACGTACGACGTTGGGAAAGAAGCTGATGTGCCGAATCGGCGAGGCAGACGACTGCTTTGGATATTTCAAAGGTGTACTTTCTGACTTGTGAAGACAATATGGTAATCTTGCGGTCGAGATAACTCCCAGCTGTGCGTAGGTAGGACTCGGTCTCTGGAAACATGTTGGCCCAAGTTGGGAGGCTGAGGAAGGATGTTTTCATCAGGAGAGTCGTTGTCTATTGGTGCGAGTTGGAGTGAAGACACAGAGAGAAGTGCAAAGATATTGGTCGAGGGGAGGGGGAAATGAGTTGGAATATTTGGAAGCTGGAGAGAAGTGTGCAAACGAAGCGTTGAAATATGGAAGAGCAAACGCTGCTCGATGCCTTGGAGGTGAAGGTCGGAAGAACAAACGGGACTTTTCTGAGCATGTGGCTTCAGTTGCGGGCAGGTTTCATTCATTGCTAGTAGATTGCAACTTGAATGAATCGCGCAGTGACTTAAACTGTGCTCAACGCTCTGTTGTCGTTGCTGATAACACGTCGTTGCACAGCATGTCTCGGACAAATCAGGTCAAGTTAGCTTGTGTAACAACACGACCGTCTTTGTTCGTGAGGGGAAGTGTATGTGAGCACAATGGCGACTTGGGCTGGTTTCGTGTGTTACATTCCCAAGAAAACGCGTTGATTCAGAAAATTGCCGGCGACATGGCGTCTGAGTCCCAAATCGCCTGCGCTGAAAGCATTGCCTTGCTGCACCTTTTGCACTCCGTCCCCAGCCAGCCGCTGGCAAACCCTTCCGCATCTTTCCCAAACCAGTCCGAGAAGTACGCTTTGCCGTTCGACAAGGAGCGTTTTTTGACTAGCACACTTGCATTTCTTTCGAGCGTTGATGATGAATCCAATCGTATTCCGGCGATTTGCGTTCAGGAGCATTCCGATGCTGGATGTATGAAGGTGTTCATCGCCGTCAATGAGGCCAAATCAGGTGATGCCCATGTCGTGTTGCGGAAAATAAAGCATGGGTTCGACGGGATATTCTCAACATTGGCCCTGACAACGTCCGGTGAGTGTGTTGAACATGCATCTCCATCATCGGGACTGAAACTGGCAAGATGGAAATCCAGCCGCAGAAAATGCGATATTTGCTGCAGTCATATCAATGTGCTCCCACCGTATCCTCTGCCGTTTACGCTTCAGGGGAAAAAACAAATCCCGTCAGCCTGTTTCGCCCTTTTTCGATCGAGCTTCGCGACTCCTCGCCCATACTGCTCCGCAACTTGCCCGAGAATTCAAACGGGTAATCAAACTCCTGGATCAGTGGGAAAAACACCAAACCTTGCATGAGCTGCAGCTATTGGTTCAGGGCATCTACGAGCTGTCACTAAATGCAGATATCTCGCGAAAATTGAAAGGCATAAGCACCAGGGAAATGGATCCAAGCGCCAGAGAGAGCTTACTGAACATAATCAACAAGGTGGCGAGATATCGTTCCGCTGCCAGGTTTCTTTACCGCATCGCAAAGAAGTTCCCTGCGGCTCGAAGAATGGAAGCGGTCCCGGTGACTCTTCCTGGAAAGGTGTTTGAAACTTTTCAAAACAACAAAATCTCTCCGCTTGAAAGCTTTCTCAAAGATTGTGGAGCATTTCAGGGGAAGAAAAGGAATTTCGCCAATCTTCTTCGGCTCTTGAAGTCCAACGAATACCAGGCTAGTAGCCAATTCGCGAAACAGACAAGAAGGACCTTGTCAGAGGCCAAGATTCATGCCGAAATCCAGCTAGTCTTTCACTGTGAAACGGAATTGCACGCACCACTTCCGCGGGTCATAAGTTCCAGCAAGGATGCTTGTTTCCTGTGCAACGCTTTCATCCGAATGCACGGCAAATTTTATACTCCGCGTTGTCATGGAAGACTGTATCCGGAATGGCGTCTCCCGGCATTACCTGAAACTACTGTCTTCGAGAAGCGCCTCGCCGATTTCTTGCAACTGAAGGCTCGGAATAGCATCCAGGTGCTGTTTTCTCGAGGAGAGAAAACCGCATATCTGTACCCCAACGAAAGTACGGTCATGACAGTGCCTCTGACGTCGTCTTCGCTGAGCTGCGCTGTGCCCGAAACAAGCGAGAAAGGGGGTTCTCGCGATCAGTTTGAAGCGCCAATTCCACAAGTTGAGGCAGAACCTCATGGTGATTATGGTCCGCGAGCTCATTGTGACAGTGGAGGAAGCTGTGCTCAACTAGAAGAGCAGGACTCGGCTCAGTCAGACAGTGAGGAAACCAGCGCCAGAAGCACATTATCGGGATCGAGAATCGGAATCGGAACCGGACCAGACCGAGGCGAAGCGCTCAATAGTTCGCGGGAAGCTACCGGAAGCTGTCCACAGGTCAATCTTTTGCCAAGCACTGCTGTCAGTTCGTCACAAGTCAAGCTTGTCAGCACCGACTTGCCTTTCAGTCAAAGGGTGACGCTGAATCAAAAGCCAATACAATTCTGCTACGAAACAGTCACGTTTCTCTTGGAGTTTGGCGCAGTAAAAGACGGACGACTGTCCATATCACGGGATACGACCCAAGCAGGAAGATCCAAAGCAATCAATGTACTCGACATTCCAACAACGAGCGATTTGACTGTCGGATCGGTCAGGGGCGTGTCTCAATTCTCTGTGTGCATCTCGGCGTCGGTGGATCTGAATTTCGAATTTGACTGGGACGTGGCTGAAGCTTCCGGGACTGAGTAGCCTGCTCGGGCAGGGGTACTGCATGCCTGTCTGTACACAATAGACAAACGCGATGAAGACTGCTTTGGAAATGATAAGGATGCGAGAGATTGTGCTCTTCGCTGAGTAATGGGCCAAGTGCCCCAGCCGTCATGCTGCAACACAAGCGCTAACAGCTGGCTGGTTGTGTTCACGACCACGCATCCGAGTCATCGGACAGCGTTTGCTCGCCTTCCTCCTCACCGCTCGCACCCACGCTCATCTTCCCACCTGCAGATAAACAGAGCATGCGTTCGTTGCATAGTAGCCTTGACATAAATTACAGCTTTAATCCTCAGCGGCAAGAGATAAAATCATTGAAAATGCCAAGAAACAAAATGGATTTGTCTGTCGGGCCTGTCGGGCTCCTTTTGTTAGAGTAGATCTTTGAGCTAATGAGTCACGAATTTGCAGCTTACATTCCTTGGAAGAGCTCGTGAGAAGGGTGGGTTTTGTGACTTGGCTCCTGTCTGCGATGGGGAGACGATACCCGTGCACAAAGTCGTAGTTTGCTCCCAGTCTCCTGTCGTCGCAGCTGCATGCACCGGCCCTTTCAAGGTAATTTGAGTCGGGTCCTCAACAATGTGCCCTCTAACAGGCGTGCGAAGGAACAAGATACAGGAAAATACGAGATCAAGGGCAGCCCAATCACTGTCGCGCGACAGATGGTATATACCTCCTGTTGGATTGAGCAGCTAGGGGTGCGGCCACATTGATGGAGATGGTGTGCTTGTAGCCCTACTCCTGAGGCTGTAGCATCACCGCACAAATGAGGCTATGCAACTACCAAGGTCTAAGGAAAGGTACATCTACAAGAGCTCTCATGAACAGGATAGATCCACCCGACCGCGTGCAACACACCCCCTTAGATGCCGACGATTCTGAGGCATCTAGAGCGTCTTTAAAGTAGTATAGATATCAGGATGTATTAAGAGTTCCCGTAAATGCTTGGGCACCCTATGGATACCTAAGGGGGCTATAAATATACTCTTAATTCTAAGGTATTTTTAAGATTCTTAAGTATCTTTAAGATTTTCCCCTTCTTTATTTTATTTATATTATTATGAATTATTCCCTTTCATATTTTTAATATAGTTTATTTTATGAAAATATTTATTTATTTTTTTTTATAAATAAATACTTTAAAAATCAAGTTTTAATATATTATATTTAAAATAAGCTTAAAAGACAGAAGATCATCTCGTAGCCATCAGCATGCTCGAATCCCATAGCAGGACTCTCTCGTCCCATGCCACAGAGGCCACCCAGCCGCCCACACCGAACAGGCACCAATCGACGCCCGTGACGAACTCGGTGTGTCGGTTCATGATGCCCAGCTGACGGCCGGGCCTGGCGCCGGCGGCAATCGGGCCCGAGGGTTGAGCAGAGCCATCGTCCCAGAGGCGCACCGTCATGTCGTAGCTCCCGCTAATGAGCACATGGCTGGTGTGAGGACTCCAGGCCAAGCGACGAATGGCGTAGTTGTGGCCCGTCATGACCGAGAGCGGACCGGCCGTGGGGGACCGGATGTCAAAGGTTCGAATGATGCCGTCGACACCGCCTGTGGCGACGACGGTGTCGTTGTATTTGTTCCAGTCGTGTGTAAGGACCTCGGAAGGCGGTCCGCCGGCCGCGTGGACAGGAATCGTGGAGACGAGATGGTACTTGGCGGACGTGGGAGTGCGGAGATCGTAGACGCGGAGCCGAGAGTCTGAAGACACGGCCGATATCAAGGCTGGGTTCGAGGGGCAGAACGAGGTGCTGTAGGTGCACTCGCCGACCGGGAGCGTCCTCAGCGAATGAGCACGGGTCGGTGACCACTAGACAGAGCATGACCAACGGGTCTAAGCGAAAGGCGAACCCAGAATCGGGGGAAAGGGGGGGGGGCCTCCTGGCTTACTATCTTGACAGTCCCGTCCCACGAGCTCGAAATGAAGGACGTCTTGGTCACAGGGCTCCAACAGACGGAAAACGTCTCCCGTTTGTGCTCATGGAAGTTCATGACGGGGAAGTCGTTGACGCCCAGGTCAAAGAGCTTGATCGACCCATCCCCGCAAGCGACGAGGACCTGGTTCTCGTTGATCTCGGACCAAGCCAAGTCATACAGAGCATCGTTTGTGTCGAAGCTGCAGCAGCAAGTCGCGTCGTGTCAGTCTTCTAGACAGACGCGGTTGTTCGTCGGGAGGGTATGTTCTTCGAAAAGAATAGGAAAAAAAAACCTACGTCTTCTCCACTTGGATCCCTTGCGCCGTAAGACCCAGCGCAAACAAGCGTCCGTTGCCGACGATGCCAAAATTGGCAGACGATGCGACGGCTATGCGCGAGTCATAGTATGGCGAGTACTTGACTGCGTAAGGATTGTAGCCTTGGGTGCGGAACTCGAGCATCGCAGCCATGGTTGCTGGTGACGGCGACGCCTGTCTGGAGGCGGCATTGAGATCGGCGGCTTCAGCTCGCGAGAGGCCCAATATCAGGAGCTTGAAGCCAGAATTCTGAGTCTGATCATGACATGTGCCTCGGCATGCAAGCAACAGTACTGAATGAATGTACTTCTAAGTTCTAATGAAATGTGGGGAGCTACCCGCACTGGGGCGCTTGATCCGACGCTGGTGGATGAGTCACGTCACATGACATCGCGTTCCTTTTGTGTCGCTCACTACACGTCGTGGCCATGTATCAAAGCCGTCATTTACGCGTCGAGTGTAACGGACAAGAGCTCAGCCATGGAGTTTTTCATCACCCAGTCGCCACGCAAACGCAAGCTAAGCCCGAGATTCGAAGCCAGCACTCACGAAAATAACGACAACAACAACGACAACGACGAGCCGACAGAGGTGAAGTTGGCTCTCTTGTCCTCCCTTCACCCTGACCTGCCGCAAGAGACACTGCTCGACCTTCTCCTCGCGCATGACGGGTCTGTAGGCGAAGCCTCAAAGGCGCTGGAACTCGGCGGCAAGCAGCACCTGCGGCGCTTCGACAAAGGCAGCCGAGTCATCGGCCACCAGAGGTCTCTGAAGCAGTACGCAGCGCCGAGAGAGGCCGCCGGGCCGACGGATCCGCAGCACCAGCGGAAGAAAAAGGTCAAGCCACGGAAAGGCAGCACACTTCACTTGTACGACCCAGGGGACGTTGCGGAGCACACGCCATGCACCATCGTGCACGACTTTTTGCCGGCCCAAGAAGCCAACGAGCTTCTGGCGGAGCTGTTGCACGAGGCCGAGTCGTTTGAGAAGACAACGTTCAAGCTGTTTGACAATGTCGTCTCGAGCCCGCACACGTCGTGTTTTTTCGTGGAGAGCTGGGAGGAAATGAAGGCCCAAAAGTCCGAGTACTACTACAACGGGTCACAGCTGACGGCATGTTCTCCCTGGTGTGTGTGTGTGTGTGTGTATATATATTGGTTACACGACGGCCGCCTTTCTGCCCCTCCCTCCTCTCGACATGAAACTAATTGGTTACACAGGATGTCCGGCGCATCACACCTCAACTGACAAGGGTGAAGCCTCTGGTACAGGAGGCCGTGAATGGGCAGATCCGGGAGCGCATCAGGACGCGGTATCCCGGTGGCAAAAAGCTCAAGCACCAGTCGCCCGATCCGTGGGTGCCCAACTCGGCCTTTGTCAACTGCTACGACGGCGCACAGCAGAGCGTGGGCTGGCACAGCGATCAGCTCACGTACCTGGGGCCCCGTGCCGTGATTGGGTCCATATCGCTGGGCGTAGCACGCGAGTTCCGCGTGCGCAGGGCCATGCCCAAGACGACGACGACGACGACGACGACGACGACGACGACGACAAAGAGGACCGGTGAGGACGGCGCAGACGCCGACGCCGACGCCGATGCAGAGGGACAGATATCCATACACCTCCCACACAACTCGCTCCTTGTCATGCACGCCGAGATGCAGGAGGAGTGGAAGCACTGCGTCACACCGGCTCTCTCAATCGACCCGCACCCGGTGGCCGGAAACAAACGCATCAACATCACATACCGGGATTACAGGCAGCGGATGCATCCGCGCCATACGCCAAGGTGTAGCTGCAAGGTGCCGTGCGTGCTGAGGGTGGTGCAGAAGAAGAGGGAGAATCTGGGCAAGTACTTTTGGATGTGTCATGCCGGCAACGTACCTGGGAAGCAGGGCTGCTCGTTTTTTCAGTGGGCCGAGTTTGACGACGACGGCAATCCGGTGATCCGGTGACGAAGGAGGGGGGAGGAACGTGAGATTTGGCGGGTAGAAGGACGGTAGATGACCCTGCGAGAGCTTTGGGGTAGACTTTTTGGATTTGTCAGTGCGGTGTGTCGTTTCTTGGATAATTTCTTCACTTGGTCTTTTCGAATGAAAAGGCGTATGTCGAGAAAGCGATGCATTTTCTTGCGAGCCTGATGTGTCAGAAGAGCAGCATTTGTTGCGCACCAAGAAGCGTTCTCGTGTACACGAGTCTGTGTGCGGGGTCCTTCAGCAAACAAACTTGCTGCTGCTGCTGCTCCTCTCCCACTGTTTTCTTCCTTCGTCCCCCTAAACCATCAAAGGACACTGTACCTACGTACACCACTATTTTTTTTCCAGCACCAACACCACAGCCAGTGCACCACTTTTTTTTCTTTTTTTTTTTTTCTTTTCTTTTTTTTTAAAAAAAAATGGCTGCTTCTTCCCAAAAACTCAGCTTCCCTGCCTCGGCAGCATCCCAACTCGAGCCTCACCTCCCGCCGCCAAGCGACCCAGCAGCACCAGCACCAGACCGGCCCTTTGTCACCCTCACGTTTGCCACGTCGCTCGATTCTTCAATCTCGCTGGCAGCCGGGGTGCGGACGCGACTGTCGGGCCCAGCAACGCAGTGCATGACGCACCACCTCCGCTCCCGACACGCCGGCATTCTCATCGGCGTGTCGACGCTGCTGGCCGACAATCCGCGTCTCAACTGCCGTGTTGGCGGTGCGCAGCAGCAGCAGCCACGCCCCGTCGTGCTGGACCCGGGCTTGCGCTGGAACCCGAGCCCGTCCCGAGACAAGGTCCTGCTTCATCCGGACGAGCAGGCCGGTCTGGCGCCGTGGGTGCTGACGCGCGTTCCGCTCGCGCAAGTTCCGCCGGACAAGATGGCGGCGCTGCACGGCGCCGGCGGCAAGTACATTCATCTCGAGGCGGGAGACAAGCGTGCTGGTGAGGGTGAGGGTGACGGTGGACGGCGCTTCGCCTGGAGCGACGTGTTTCGTGTCCTGGGCGAGCAGGGCCTGAGCAGCATCATGGTCGAGGGAGGCGCCGACGTCATCAACTCGCTGCTGGCGCCGCGCAACCACGGCCTCGTCGACTCCGTCATTGTCACAATTGCCCCGACGTGGCTGGGCCGAGGGGGCGTCGACGTCTCTCCCGACCGGGTGCTGGATGGCGAGGGCACGCCCATGCCTGTCGCTAGGCTGTCTGGCGTTTCGTGGCTTCCCATGGCCGACGACGTGGTGCTATGCGGGAGGCTGCGTGGGCAGTGAGGTGAGTCTGCTGTTTCACGCATGTACCCTTTATGAATGTACATATGTAAATACCTACTAGGTATGTACAGAGTATATAGCATGTGTATATCTTTTTAAAAAAAAGTAAGGAAAAAAAAAACTTCAATCTCGTGGTTGATCCCGTCATGACCCCACACTGCAACTTCTTCTCCTACCAACCAAACAAAGCTGGGCATCAAAATCCTTTCTCCCTTTCCACATCTCCCAACATCAAGGACAGATCCGATCCCGCGACATTCATTCCAACAGAAAAGCGTGATTTCTTCATCCTTGTGTATTTTTTTTTGAAAGGGCAAGTTTGAAAAAGGAAAAATGCCCCTCCCGCGCATCGCCGTCCTCGGCTCCCTCAACATCGACATCGTCTCCTACGTCCCTCACCACCCTTCGCCCGGCGAGACCCTCACGTCGACCTTCTCGACCACGTCGCCTGGCGGCAAGGGCGCCAACCAGGCCGTCGCGTGCGCCAAGCTCTCCCGCCCCAGCACCAGCAATCACAAAGACACCACCACCACGTCTACTCCCGCTCCCACCACCGCAGACATCTACATGCTAGGCGCCGTGGGCGATGACGCCCACGGCTCCACGCTCTTGTCGAGTCTGGCCGCGCACGGCGTAGACACAAAGGGCGTGTCGGTCCGGCCCAACGCCAAGACTGGCATGGCCGTCATCATAGTCGACCAGCCGACCGGGCAGAACCGCATCGTCCTGTCTCCCGAGGCGAACCACTCGTTCGCCGACGACGAGTTTGCCAGCCTCCCGATGTCGTGGGCCCCGGACCTGCTGGTCATGCAGCTCGAGATTCCTAGAGCAACGGTGCTGAGCGCTCTGCGCGGCGCCAGGGACCGCCGGCTCAGGGTGCTCTTGAATCCCGCGCCCGCGCAGCATCTCCCCGACGAGGCCTACCAGGGCCTGGACCATCTGGTGGTCAACGAGAGCGAGGCGGCCATCCTGTCGGCAGAGCCCGAGGCTGTCCTGGATTCTGTACAGGGTGTCGACGCCGTCGCGAGCCTCTTTCTGGACAGGGGCGTTGGCCACGTCGTCGTCACCCTTGGCTCCAGGGGCGCCTACTATGCCACCCGCGCCGGTCAAAGGGCTCTGGTCCCGGCCGTCGACACCACCGTCGTCGACACCACCGCCGCCGGTGACACCTTTGTCGGCTCCTACGCCCTGGCCCTGGTTCAGACCCCCGCCCAGGCCACCTTTGACATCGACGCCGCCGTCAAGGCTGCCGTCAGGGCTTCCTCAATCACCGTCTCACGCAAGGGTGCCCAGGTCTCCATTCCGTGGATGGACCAGCTTTGACTAGACGAGAGAGAGAGAGAGAGCCCATGCAGCAGCATTCAGCCGGTATACTGACAGGATACTGACAGGATACTGACAGGACACTTGTATTTTCTTTTCTTTTCTTTTCTTTTTTTCCTTCTCTTTACCACATGGCAAATCACCTTCAGAACCAGCTTCCCCAGTCCCAAAATCTGCCGTCTTTGTGCTTCGTCACCGCCGTCGTCCTGCTCTCACCCGTGCCGCTGCTGCGCCCCTTCGTCCTCTCCCCGTCTTCCTTCCCACCGCTGCTTTTCGGCCTCGCAATTGCTTCTTCCACGGCCCTCTCCCCAAAGTAATACACATCGCCGGCCGGTGCCTGCATATTTTCATCTGTGCTCTGCCGCGTCTTTAGAAAATCCCCACACCAATTCTTCCATTGCTCATCCTTGCTGACGGGAGAGACGGGAGAGACGGGAAAGATGGCGGGCCTGGGGCTGACATGCGACGCCGTGTATCCCCCCAGTTCCTCTGTTATTTCCTCATCAGACGGTGCTTTGATCTCACTCCTGCTTGATCTCGCCCCACCAGTCTGAGCAGGAGGCGGCAGCGCAGCCAGACCATGCCTCGGCATGACTTGTGAGTCTGATATTCGGCGGTGGACGGCGATGGCCTTCTCGTCGCCCCAGTGCTGCGCCATCAACGAGAAGAGGCTCGTCTGTGGTGCCCTGCACCGTGGCAACCAAGCTGATCCCGGCCCATCACGCATCAGGACCGCCGTCGCGCTCGTTTCCATCCGGCTTTGCAGCCGACAAAGCCCATGCTGGCTGGATTCGGACGGTGACATTTGTGGAAAGGCCGAGTGAAGGTAAGATATCTTGATATGGAACAGCTGCCTCTGCGCGTCGCCAAGCTCGAGGGCGAGCTCCTCCATCAATTCATCCGATCTCGACCTGGCGTGTCCCGTGCGGCGCCGCTCGGCCATTGGCTTCAAGTCGAGATGAACTACGACGAGAACGCTCGTGCCTGCATAGATGGTTCTGTGAGGGGGGGAGGGCTTATCAGCACATATCAAAGCTCAAGTCAGAAGCACCTGATTGCATACGTGGGCCAGCATTGTTCATGCACAGTCTCCAAGATGGCGGCATCTTGGGCAGCAACAACTTCGACCGTGAGATTGTACAGACAACCAAAATCAAAGAACCGATCTGGCCATCATCACTTAGCAATCACTCTTCCGCCATGAGATGGGCAGCAGCCTGGCTTGTCCTGTACACACCAAGCTTGTGGTTCACGTAGGTGGCTGCGACAGACGGATTGCCTGCGTCCGATGCCGAGCGCGAATTGCCGGGGGATACGTGAGAAAGCCTGCCAGAAACTTCTACTGCTACCCACAAACTGCACTCGTCCCCGGTGAGCTCCTCTTGTGGGTATGTAACAACGACGCGAGGCGTCAGGATGCAATTGCCCGTGCTCCGAGAGATTTGTCGAGGACTGAGCTGTTGAGAGATGATACTCGGCGTTCGGGAGTGGAAAGCATGTCCCGGGCGCATGCAGCTTTCGTCACCGTAATTCACTGGCTTTGTTGGTTCCGTCATCTCTGACGACGTCGCCGACAAGCAAAATAAATCCGTGCCTGCCCTTTGCCGTGAAGAATTAGACGAAGCTGTTCTCGCGCTAGAGTAGGTCCGCGACGACTGGGATCGATCGATGGATAGGTAGCGCCTGTACTCTCTGAAGTTTGGCGTCGATTTCCTCAGAAGCCCTCGACAGGCAGACATGGCCTCCTCCTAAGGCTTTGTCCGGCCATGACTCAAATCCGCTGCGCTGGCCCAGTATTTTGGCGCTGCCTGATCCAGCGGTTGCCTTTCCGTTTGACGCCTCTTGGAGATGCGCAGTTTTTTGGTTCTCGCCATGATGCTGGACATGTCGCTGTCGCTCCCTTCTGCACATGTACGCGAGCTCGTCATTCTCATGTCGCCGATCGAGTCGCTGGTTCGGCTTCGTTTGACAATCCGCAGAGGACTTGGCTTGTCCCGCTTCGGCTGCTGCTCATCTGCAGTATGTTGTGTCTGATAAGATGCCATTCTGTTGATAAAAGGTAGAGGCCGCCGAACAATTGCTCTCAAATTTCTGATGCTACTTTGCGTTTGAGAAAAAAATATCAATGAGCCCCCAACTTCCAACAGACAAGCGTTGCAAAATAACAAAGTCAAGCATTTGGAAAGGAATGTCGGTTCGTGTGTAATGATACGACCAAGCATCACTTAGGAAAGTGCAATGATGAAAAAGGCAATTGCACGGAATGAGCGCTTCTACAATTCCAGCTCAGAAAGACCTCCTGTGGCGCAAGCCCAAGCCAAGCCAAGCCCGAGAAAGAAAAGTACGCTTCTTTCCTTCTAAGAGCAAAATAAGATAAATGAATTCTAATCCTTAAAAGAATACAAAAATAAAAGTCTACTCAGCGTTCGAAACAAAACGTTACAGATGGGGAGTGGGAGGGAGGGCCGGCCACAGAGGTACAGGGCTTGCTTGCTTGCTTCATGTGTCAGCGAAGCAGAAACGACGCCGGATTTTGGATGTTTGCTTTGTAGAGGAAATACCCCAATGTCAAAAGTGAGTCTCAGCTTTGCTCATTTTTTCGGATCCAAAGGCGCTCAAGAGTGCTCGAAACCGCCCGCGATTAGGAGGGGCTGCCGACGGTGCGCCGGATATTCTCCTTGACTGACTCGATGTCAGCCTCTTCCATGGGAAGAAAACGAATCTGCCCTTGTAAGCACGCAAGTTCTCTGCATCACGCCTTGTTTTTGAGAGTCTTACCATCTCATCCGAAACACCTGATCCTCCGTATAGCACTGGCTCGGAGAGACTTGCAGCAACACCCTTTTTCACCCTGTCTTCCCAGACCCCGTCCCAATTCCATGCTCCTGGTTCTCGCATTGTTGTTTTGGGCGGCGAGGAACCTTCACTTCCCTTCCCTTCTGACTGTGAGCCCCTATGCACAGAACTATTGGCCCGATTACCCATGAGCTGCTCGTCAAAAAGCTTGCCTTGCTTTTTCCGGTGAGTACGCCACGCATGCCAAGCCCCCGAGTTTCCAGAGGCAGCCAGAGGCAGCGAATCTAACACTTCTGGAGTATCAAAGGTACTCCTGATGTATTTCAAGAGGCTGTATACAGACACATATCGCCTGCCAGACTGCAAGTAGCCGGGCGTATTCTCACGTGAGGATTCCGAAAACCCGGTGCTGCTTCCTGCTCGCATATTCCTTCCTTCGATCGAGGGACTGCCGACGTGTTCGCCAGCGGCACTTTGGGCTTTTGGTTCCGCCTTTGCGCCTCGTCCAAAAAATTCCGGGAAGCCGTGGCGCAGACTAAATCCACCAGGAGGCAGTCGCTCTAGGTCTGTCGCGCCGGCCGTTCCACCATCTTGTATATCTGTCGAGTACGTGTATGTCGTCAAGGGAGTGATCAAAGGATGAAATATGTCGGTAGTAAAGAGTATTCGAGGAAGAAGATCAGGGTATGCGTCAGGGAAACATAGTTGGAATCGCAGGACGGCGGGCGCGTAGGGGCCTGAATCTGGCGAATTAGTATAGAAATCGTCACGTCCCATGTGAGTGCGCCCATCCATCGCAACGGACAAGACTGACCGTGGCGGACAAACAAAACTGCCAACCAGACAGTGGGATCTTCCGGCGTCAGAGCGATGAAGACGCCCTCAGGACATGCTTGCCTCAAGCCCTTGCTGTCATGCCCCCAATGTCAGCTGATGGCAACGCGCGAAACGGTAGTATGGCAGTATGGCAGCCCACGGACAACTCAGAAAGCAGCTGCTGTCTTCGTGATGATGAAAGGGCTCCCAGAAAAGTCATCCTTGTCAGCCAAGATGCAGCATGGGTCGCCTTGCAGTCGAAAAATGCCCTGCCCCTTCCCTTTTCCCCTGGCCCTCGCCCTACAGGAGCATACGTGCGGCGGCCGGGAGCTATCCAAATCAGGCCGCTTCGAGAGCGGTGAGCTAATTCTGCCCGCCCTCATGGAGGGGCTGAGACCTATGGCGGGGCAGCGCGCGTCAAAAAGGCGGGTGGGAGGGTTGAATCGGGAGAGGGGAGCGAATTATGATGCGAATCTATGGGAAGCAATGATGACTCTATCTGCCTGCATCTTGCCGTGTTCCCTGAACCCCCAAGGCCGGAGGCAATCTAAGCATTTCCGTCACGTCGTAGCGAAAACGCAAGAGTCTAGTGGCCGAGACGCTTCTCAATCTTGCTCTTTTCCTGTGCTTTCACCTGTGCCACATCTTCACGCGTGGCGTTGTATGCGGCAGTGACCTGATTGAAGGGATTTTCCGGGCTCTTGTCAAACTCCTTCCTGATTCTTTGTTTGCGCTGGTCCAATCGTAAACCAACGCCACTGCCGTCGGCCTTCATCTCTGCAAGTCTTCGTTCCTCGTATTTTGCGAAAGCGGCGGCAAATCTCCTTTCTGGATGCTTGTCGATCTTGGCATCGTCGGAGCCTGTCGCCAGTGACAAGGCATCGAGGGCGTTGTCGATGCCGCTGGCGTGGAGGGCCGCTGCCGAATCGCCATTGCCGTCGTCGAGCTGAGAAAGATCGAGGCCGCGCGACTTTTTAGTGGGAGCTTTGGACTTCTTGGGCTCGGCTCGCCCGCCAATATTGGCCTCCTCTTCTTGTAGCAGGGCTTCCTTCTCGGCCTTTTTCTTTGCTGCTTCTGCCTTCTTGGCGGCTTCAGCTTCCCTGTCGAGGCATCGAGTGCCTGCGCGTTAGCGTGCAGAGAATACGTACGGGACATGGGCCGTGGGCCGTAGGCCGCAGGCCGTGAGACGTGAGACGTAAGACGTAAGACGTAAGACGTGAGACGTGAGACGTGAGACGTGAGACGTGAGACGTGAGACTTGGACAAGCATGCAGGTGAGGTCGGGGATATAACCTACTTCTTGGCACTGCTCTTTGCTCCTTTCTGCCACTGCTCCGCCTCTTCTTCTTCATGCCTAGCATCGGCGGCTGCGGCCTTTTGAGCGGCCGCCTCGGCTTTGCGGGCGTTGCCCATTGCCTTCTTGCTGTTCTCACCTTTCTTTCCAGCCATGATGCCACTGGCTCGGTGATGCTCGGAGACCGTCGGGTGATTGGCCACCGGTTCTCCCCAGGGCTGAAAATGAGAAATGAGAAATAATTGAAGGCTGGTGGTGTGTGAGGGTCGACCGTGGCGGGTGACTGCTTTGCTGGTTTGTCAGGCCCGGCCTGGGGGTCGTGATCGAAATGCTGGAGAATGGGTCCAGGCTGGTTCCGCGCCGACGTGGACGTAGACGTGGACGTGGACGTGGTTCGTTCACCTACTTCTAGTTACATATGTACATGTACACAAGTACACCTGCGATGAGGGTACGGTACGGCTGAGGTACGGCTGCGATGTGCCGGCTGCACCCCACAGCCGACAGCAAAATGGGGTAAGTCTATACTACTAGGTACCTATACTACCTACTACTAGGTAGGTACTAGGTAGGTAGGCACTACTGCACAATAGATACATACTTAGTAAACGGGTAAGTTGGGCAGGCGTCATCTTTTCGCTCACGGTTGTGGCTGCGGATGCGCGGTCCCTAGGCTTGGACTGCCGCCGACAGCCTGGAACTAAGCTGGGCCGACCAAGCAACCTTCACGCCGTTAAGAAACAGCCCAGAGTTTGCCATCTTCTTCGGAGCTACTGTAGCGCTGGGCCGCAAGCTCGGGGCCTGGTCCCAATGACACGGTCATTGCTGCCTTATCACCACACCGGCTGATGAAGATGCTTCACGCATGTGCTACTACCCACACGTACGACCCTCGTCTCGTACGAAATCTCCATTTTGTGCAGCAAGGGTACTCACGGCCCTGACGACGCCTGTGATGATGCGACGAGCACATTATGGTGCGTCATGCCTCCGCATTCGCCAGCCCATGGAAGTCTCGGCCTACCTTTTGGCAAACACATCACGGAGAGCTCGAGTCCCTGTTTCTTCAAGTGAAGAGACGAACGGACTCAGGCCCGGGCCGGCACCGAGTTGGCTGGCAAGGCTTCGTACTCGTCCACATCGACCACATCGCCCACAGTATTTTCCAAATTGGATTCCGGGCAGCTGACGTGCCTGGGCATGCACGCTGCATGCACGAAGCATCTCGAGCAGCAAGTCCCAGATATTGTCTGCTCACCGTGTCTTCCCGCACCTTCGTGCAACAACTCTGACTCTCGCATCTTTGGCGATCATTGGCCTGCGGTTGACGCTCCGGCTCTCCGGGATACACGTAGGCAAGGAGACTGGTCGGGTGCTCATCGTGTAGTATAAACTGAGTTCAGGGAAGCAGCAAAGGCTGCAAAATTGCTCCGGATGGTGCACCATTGTCCACTTTTGGATGCATGTCCGTGGTCGCAGCTCGGGCTGTCGGGTCCCAAGGGGAACTGGGTGGCCAATTCGATTACTGGGACAACCGTCGGCCGACGCAGACCACTACATCTTGTGCTTGCCGGAAAGTAGTGTTTTGCGAGAGGGGGAGCGAGCGAGGAGCCGTCATATTGGTTAAGTATCGCGGTCCATCTTGTAATCTTGGCGTACAAGAGCCGACCCAACGTTCTTGAATCAGGTCTGCCCTCAAGTTGACACATGCGATCAACGGAGCAAACTGAATGTCATGGTCAAGCCAAGCCCAGTAGCGCACGCTATGTTGCACGAATCGACCCGAAGCCTGATTTTTTATCAGCAAGTGTACTTAGCTAGAATCGGTGAGAGCACTGGAATGATGGCCTGTCCTTTTGCTGTCAACAGAGCGGGATTCTATCAACACTCCTCTTCGCACTTGAAAAATATGATAAAAACTTTAAAAAGAAAATTCGCATTTGTATCTGTATGACTGGGCCTCGGGCAAAGTTGACAAATACTCTGGTCATTTGTAAGCTGAGATGAGTTTTGTTAGTGAACAAATCACATCAAGTGCATGGATCGCTGTATGGGAAACATGCTGCTCAATGCGTTCACCTCTGGAAAGGATAGGCGGCTCTGGGTGCCGTGTCACGCACCCATCCCGTCAGCTGTGCTACAGTCGAAGGAAAAACTCACATGACAAAGACGAGACAGACGCGCGAGACGATCCTCGTGCATTCCGACATTTGACGGCCGCAGCCCAAGATCTCGATGCTGCAAAGTCCATCTAGGTACTTATGCAGGTCAGCGAGCGATATTCGGCAGTGGGCAGCATTGTGTCGCGTGCCAACAACTCGCTCGAGTCCATATTCCGGTCCGTGGTATCCGGGAATCAAGTTGAAGAAGCGTCATGAAAATGACTCATTGCCGACAGTCACCCATGAGAGTCGGTCATTCCGGACCCAATGAAGCCCAATGAAGTACTGCATTGGACCATCTAGTGTTGATAAGCCCAGAAACCAGATCGTTGGCGGAAACTAATAAGACGATCCAGGTGCGAGGCATGGCAAACCCCAATGAACCCCATCGATGAAGCTGGCTGTTGCCGACAAAGTCAGAACGCAATTATGGCAGACTGGCTCATACTCGAATGGGAAGCGTAAAGCCAGTCCACTTCATCAGTGCCCAACAACAGCATCATTTGCTGTTGCCGAGCACAAGGGAAAGAGTGACTGCACATCTCGACATTTGGCTCATTGACCCCGCACAAGGATGGACCCTTTGCCTTCCTGGACGACTCCGAAAAAGCAGGTACTAGTATGTATGCGGATGTCCGCGTTGGGCAATCTACACAGGCATCTCCATTGACTGTAAATTGGTGACCAAAATCAACCCGTCGTCAGCCGAAACATCCAGGCTATCGCATTGGCTCCCACGAAAGACTTCTTCTTTTGTATTAGACGACGGCAACCCTGTTCCCTTTGCTCAGCACCAGTGTCTGTGTAGCTTACTGAGGTCGTATCGCAGCATGCCCCGGTGTGCTAGACGCATGAACCGCCGCCGGAACTGTAGCTGACAGTTCGTAGTCTGGACGGTACATGTACAGGAGAAGTAACGTTGGCTCGAACAGAGAATGAGACTCGTCTTGGCCCCATGACACATTGACACGTGTATTATCGGAGCAGCCGCCTATCCGGACCAGATTCGGCTGTGGCATGCTCCCACTCCCGCCCCATGGCTGCAAGTAGCATGGACAAAAAAAAAACTCTTGACGGTCGAGGATCAATGTCACGCCAAGCATTGCTTATCGTCTCAAGAGCCAAAATCCTGGTGTTGCGTGGCAGCATGCGGAATGGCGTTATGCTGCATCAGCAATGCCTGGGTGTCGTTTGCGAATGAAAACTCATCCTTCGAACGTCGGCTGGAGGCGGCTGCCTCCTCTAGGTCAAGTTTGTGCGACGGTAAGACAAGTCTCGGTGAATACAATCGCCAGTGGCAAATTTTTGCTTTTTCCTCATCGCAGAGTCGCATCAGCCTCAAGGATTGTCCCACAAGCATGATGTTTTTGATACTCCCGTTGCCGTAACAGCTCTGTGAATTGAATCTCTTTGGACGAGACGAAAAATAAGCCGAGCAAGCATGGATGCCGACAATGACGCCGAAAACGGAGAAAGAGACAGAAGTGGGATGTGAGATGTGGGTGGGAGGTGGGAAAAGAAACGGAAAGGGAAAGAGCAAGCACGGGTTGATGACGAAAGGCCACTCCTGCCAAAATTTGGCCAGCCTAATTGAAGCCTGCCGTTTCCGATATGGTCTGTGCCACTACATATGTTGTCCCATCCATCAATCGTTTAAAACTTGTGGCATGAAAATGCACCACTCTAGGCTTGATGGTGTGATCTTCTCCAAAGAAAGCACGCCGCATACCCCTAATGGCAGCAATACCACGAAATTTCCTGTGGCGGCGCTCAGATGATAACTCCCATCTGCCGCGTAGAAGATATCTCCACACGCCAGGTGTAACGACTCGAAAATCAATGCCAGTGGCCAGATGTCAGGCCAGCCCCTACAGTTGGCGAGGGGGGGTTCAAGTAGAGGGGGAGCTTGACCTGCAGTCTGTCAGTCACAATGGACTTGCTGGAGCACTGCATTGGCAATTGGCGATCTAGATTGACACCCTCAACCTATGAGAGCCAACACGGAGTTGCCTGGTTTCGTGTTGCTCCAAGAGGAATCACTTCAGCATTTCGAGAAGTCATGGCCTGGGCAATCGAGCTTTAATTATTCCGGGGAACTGAACCGAGTCCCGCAAACCCGGCACATGGGGAAGCTCCCCGAAAGCACGGATGACGATAAATGAGTGGATTGCCAAGGCATACGACGACCAGGATCATACTAGCAGGGGAGCAGAATCAAGCTGCGAAATGGGCGAAATGGACTATGCCACTACCGATCAAAGACTTGCATGTGGATCATGGCAGGTTCATCACACAGCACCCGATTGAGCGGTGTGCAGCATCTTGCAAACACGCACCCTGCGCTCTGCAAGATATAGTGATTGAGCTGATCAGAGATTGTAAGAAGTGAATCATTTCTGATATCCCAGGGCAAATGGAATCCGAAGGGAATACTAATGCTACCCTTCCTGCTGAAAAAAGCACTGACTGGCACCTTGAAGTTAGGCCTGTCCAATTTGTCGGGCTTACTGGGCTGCCATATTGGAATTGTCCTGCATGTCATGCATGATGCCACATGTCTGTACGAGTGAGCAATTTCATTGCACGGGGCTACTCGGAAAAGCCATTGCAGCCAGTGTCCGCTCGAAACTTGTTTGTGCGCGTCACATGTTCTTCCCTCAGCGCTCGTGGATTGACCAGGCAGCGGAGGGATTCAACTACTGGATGCATTGTGGCCATTCAGAAGTCGAGGCCATCGGCGACTGCGGACGCGCGCCGTAGTGCCAGGAAGCTGAAAGGGTACCTGGCCCAGTCATCAAATCAACCGATGGCTGGCTCAGCCTGATGGAATTACCAACTACTGGGAGAGGGGCGTGTACATGACCACGACTTTCTTTCCTCTTGCGGTGGGAGCCGGCAGCGGTCCCGGCGGCCCAAAACTTTGGACCAAATTGAGGCTTGGCATGGATCCGCCCTTCACCACCACCAAAGCCCGTTGGCAACGTGGGCTTTTCGTGGTCCAACGGCTCCGAGGCAAGGGACCACAACTCTCCCGCCCACCATTTGGATGGAACTTGACAATTCTGCCAGGGGAGAATGTGACGGATCTCGACCAGCCAATGAATACAGTGGTCATTCGTCCCACGCAGACACGCAGGACACCGATGTAACACCTTGCCTATGGCGACCCCAGATCCCCCACACGTCCCTCTCTCTCTTGCTCAAGCGTTACATACTTCTTCTATTGTCCAGAGCTGGATCGTCTCTGTATCGATCCGCGAACGCGATGATGAAGGAGGAGGCGTGCTTCCATTCCTCCGCAAAGTCGTCTCTGTTCAGGTTGAACCACTACAAATCAGCTCGACAGCTCTTTGCTACTAACCTTAGATCATGAATTGGCTTCCTAGGTCCATTGCACTTCTGGCATTACTATCATGTCTCTTATTGCAAGGAGAAAGGAAAACGTAGTTTCCACCGAATCATTAGGGAAAGGGCGATGGAGCGCAACTTCCCACATCAAGTCTTGCTGATGACAAGACTTAAGATTTACTGGCCAAGAGCACTACCATCATAAGCCTATGCTTGTCGCCGACAATAGTCCCCGGGATCGCCTATCGATCTGCGGGTCGGCTTCCGGTATCAGGTTGTCTTGGTCTTCTAGAAGAGCAGAGAGGGCATGGCTCTGGGTCATATGACGACGACGAATCACCTCCATCTTCAATTGGGGGGGGGGGGCTTCGATCAG
>JMQE01001173.1:0-32876 GCA_000731825.1 Hypocrella siamensis
CCCCCCCTCCCTTTTTTTTTTTGTGTCTCCGCCGTACTTGGCATGAGCTGTGTTTACCATCGAAAAAGGCGCGCTAACTCGATTGAACCGCAGCATTTCCCCTGCCTCCAACGCCCAAGATTCCACTCACACCCGGCAGGGAACGCTGGCGTTCGCAGCTACGCAAGCTGAGCTCACTATCTACGGGAATACGTGGCTTGCAGGCCAAGCTCCACCTCTTGCGAGAAGAATCCGACCGAGCGTTGGACGACACAAATGACGTATCGGAACTCGGTCCTAGCCTGATTACGCAGTATGAGTCCATTGGCGCGGATCTCAAGGAGCTCATGTCTGCCTGGGAGGAGGGCAAAGCCGCACTGGCGCTCGGAATTGATAGGAACGAGAGGAGACTGTCATCCATGAGCAGCTTCATGTCACCACGAAGCTCGCTCAGCGGCCTGACGGCAGTGAGCGAGGGCAGCGCAGCGGATGCCCTCGAGGCGCTCATGGGCGAATCGTCCCCAGCCTCGCCAGACGTCAGCGAGCTTGTCGAGCCCGACTCGCCCGAGATTTTCGAGGCGGTAGCGCAACCACGGTCTCGAGCACGGCCGGCCAGCTTGCTGACCAGGGAAGAAAGGATTGTCAAGATGAAGGAGGAACGGGAGCAAAAGGCACAGGCCCGGAAGCAGATGGACGCTACCAAGGGGATGCTTCGCGAGCTGGAAACCGTCATCAACCTGCGGCCCAAGAACCGGCTCAGTTCGCCACCCTCTCAACCCTCTCATCGACTTGTCACTCCCTAGGCTATTATGGAATACTTTTACTTGCCACTTGTCACTTTTCTTCTCATTCTCCTTCTTCCAAACCTTTTTCTCTCTTCTTTTATATGCTTTTTTTTTGCCTTTTTTTTTTGCCTTCTTTTTACTCCTTGATATCCCTCTTATATCGCCCTTATATTCCCCTTTTCTTATCTTTGTCTTCTCTTTTCTTTGAGTGATTTTCGCTCTTTCTTGTGTTTGAATGGATCCGTGATCCGTTCCTTGCATTGCTGTGCTCCGCCGCTCCTTGTGCGGCGAAGGACAATTCGGCGCAACGGGACAAACTGGGGCGATTTGGAGATGCGGGGGGTTTTTTTTATTTTTTTTTCAATATCACGTTTTGCAGCGGGTTTGAACAGATATCTTTTTTGGTTCATGAAGATACGTTTGGCTAGACTGCTGCATGTTTAGCATGTGAGCGGTACTTTTTTTCCTTTTCTTTCGAAACCTCCTCCCAGAAAATGTCGAGGTGGACCATTGAATAGACTCTTGACGAATTCGCTGGTAAACATGACGGTGTTTTTACTGCATGCCATGTACGATTCATCTCTTCTGAAGTACTCATTAATTGATCAATGAGTGGTGAAAAGGCTTCCCTTCTAATTGAAGCAGATCCTCTCCCCGCCCTTCCCTTTTTGCTCATGCACGTAATTGACGGCGGGGCCACTACTGACCCCGCCGCAACGCGTCTCGTTCGATCCACCATCTCGTGCCCGCGCGTAAAGTGACCGCGCCGCATGGCTCTTCTTCTCCATCGCGTCCAGCATTTACCAGCTCCCGGCTTCCTTCTTTTTTTTTTGGAAAATTCCGATAATCTGTCCTGAACCACCAATTTGCCTCGTCTCGTCGAATTCTTGCCCCCAAAGCCGCAAGTACGTGCAGCCTGCTCCCTCGCGCGTGGCCTGGGCAACACCTTGAGGATGCGAATGGACTAACTCTTGATGCGGCAGACATGTTGGAAGCACGGCTTGAGCAGGCTAATGTCCTGAAAAAAGTGAGATTTTTATGAATTCCCATTCCGTTTTGTTTTCTTTTCTTCTCGCGCTGCTCTTTATCGAATAATCTCTGCGTCCTTCCACATCTGGTGTCTGACTGTCTCGACCGTGGTTCTGCAGATTGTCGACGCCATCAAGGACCTCGTACAAGATTGCAACTTTGACTGCAATGACTCCGGCATCGCCCTGCAGGCCATGGATAACTCCCATGTTGCCCTGGTGTCGATGCTGCTCAAGGCTGACGACACTTTCATGCCTTACCGATGCGATCGCAACATCGCCCTCGGCATCAACCTGACCTCTCTGACAAAGGTGCTCCGCGCCGCTCAGAACGAGGACATAGTGACGCTCAAGGCCGACGATGCCCCCGACGTCTTGAACATTCTGTTTGAGAGCTCCGAGAACGACAGGGTTTGCGAGTACGATTTGAAGCTTATGGATATTGATCAAGAGCACTTGGGAATTCCCCAGACCGAATACGCCGCGAGCATTTCCATGCCGTCTGCCGAGTTTCGACGGATCTGCACAGATTTGTCTGCAATGTCTGAATCGGGTAAGAAGAGGGCTTGCAAAAATTTGGCAGGGAATGCCCATCTCGGCCACGTCGTTCTGGGGCATGACTGACCGAGATTGAAACGTGGCCATCTAGTTACAATTGACGCGTCCAAGGATGGTGTCAAATTTTCCAGCAACGGTGACATCGGCAACGGTTCCGTCGCCCTGCGAAGTCACACGAATGTCGACAAGCCCGAGCTGAATGTTGAAATTGATCTCTCGGAGCCCGTCTCCCTGACCTTTTCGTTGAAGTACCTGGTCAACTTCTGCAAGGCTGCCGGCCTATCGAACCAGGTCAAGATTTGCCTGTCCAGCGAGGTCCCGCTGCTGATTGAATACATTGTGCATGGTACCAGCTACTTGCGCTTCTACTTGGCTCCCAAGGTTTGTCTTTTTTTTTTTTCTCTTTTTCACAAAAGCCGGCGCCGTGCCCCCGAGATGTTTCAAAACATTCGAGGACCTGGAGAAACGGACTGACTGACTATTGATTGCAGATTGGCGACGACGAGTAAATGCAAGAAAGAAGCAAAGCTAAGCTACAACAGCCCAGCGACCACCTTGTTTGCGACACGCATACAATCGCGAGCCCCATCAAGTCCTTTTTTTGTTAGCTGGCGTTGGTTGAGGGATATTTGCCACGACGCGAGGTGGCAGCGGTGGACGGACGGATGGATGGATGGATGATGGAAGGATAATTCTAGAGACAAAAATATAAATGGTAGAAAAAAATAGTATGCTTCCGGGATGCGCGTTGCGATTTTTAGTGACTGGACGGGGCAGCGAGTTTGCTCAAGAGCTATGCCATGAGACGTATGAAAGTTGATGCTGCGACAGTTTTCACAAGCGCATCGTACCGCACCGTACCGTACCGTGGCCTGTATGGCTGACTTGTTCCGCCTTGTATTGTGTAAATTTTCCAAATCAATTGGCGCCAACGCTCTGACTCTGTTGTGCTGGTGGTGGGCGGCATGGCTGACGGGGTCTGGGCCTATTTTCTCACGTTTCCGAGCTCCACCTCGCCCAACAACCTGTCATCGCTGGCAGGTCTCTTCGCCCTCTCTCTCTCACACACAACTTGTCCTGACACAACGACGACAGCTGTCGGCAACGGAGATATTTTGGTCCTTTTATTTCGCCCTTTCCATTTCGCCTCCTCTCTCGCCCTGGGCTTTTCTTTCCTTTTTCTCGTCAGCATGTCTGATCAGCCGACGAGGGTTCTAGCCGTCGCCAGCCATGTAAGCTCATCCTTATGATTATTTACTGTTTTGATGTGCTGCTGGCTAGTGACACTGACTCTGCTTGAAAAGGTGGTTTCTGGGTGCGTGTTGAGTGTGACCTCTCAACGAGGGACAAAAAGATATCCCCTCCCCTCCCCGGGAGATATCATGTGGCTTTTACAAGAGGCTAATACTGTGTTATTTTGCGGTTGGGTCTGACAGAAACGTGGGCAACAAGATTGCCGTCTTCACGCTCCAATCGCTTGGGTATGATGTTGCGGCGCTGAATACGGTCCAGTTTAGTAAGTTTTGGCGAATGCGCAAGTCCTTGCCTTCTCCTTTGCTTGCATCTGGCGCTCTTTTTTTTTTCTTTTTTCCTTTGAGCCGTTGTGTTTGCATCTCCGTGTCCGAGTCTTTTTCGTCTCTCAGAACCTCCATCGCTTCCATCGCCTCTGGCTTACACGTCCCTTTCCCATTTCACCCCCTCCTCCAAAAGGCAACCACACAGGATACAGGAAATGGACAGGGACCAAGGTCTCGGCGCAGGAAATCAGGGACCTTTTTGATGGCTTGCGACAGTGCTTCCTCGACGACTTCGATATAATGCTCTCGGGGTACATTCCTGGCGCCGAGGCCGTGGTGGCCGTGGGCGAGATTGCCAAGGAGCTCAGGGAGAAGAAGAGAGGCGCGCCGGGCAGCTTTTTCTGGGTGCTGGACCCGGTCATGGGTGACAATGGCAAGATTTATGTCGCCGAGGACGTGGTGCCCGCGTACAAGGGCCTGATTTCGTATGCGGATCTGATTCTGCCCAATCAGTTTGAGGCCGAGTATGAGTCTTTCCTTTCCCTCTTGCCTCCTCTCCTTCTTCCTTTTTTACTTTTTCGATTTTTCCTCTGAAGCAGTTTTCTTCCCGTCATCATTGTTCTTTTGAGGGACCGCGACTAATCACGCCGAATGGCTTTTCTGGAGAATCAGGCTCTTGTCCGAGGTAAAGATTGTCGATATGCCGAGCTTAAAGGGAGCCATTCAAGCGCTGCACGACAAATATCGCATCCCCCACGTCGTCATCACGTCGGTCAACTTCACCCCGGCAGATCAAAAGCCCTCGAAACTGTCCGTCGTCGGGTCCAGCATGACCTCGGATGGCAAAGCACGTCTGTTCCAGATTTCTTTCCCCTCCATCGACTGCTACTTCTGCGGCACGGGCGACATGTTTGGCGCTTTGGTGACGGCGCGCATGCGAGAGGCGGTGCAGCATGACCATGACGCGGGCCTCATTGGCAGGATGAGCTGGCTGAGTGATGATTCCGTGACGGACGCTACTCTGCTGCCGCTGGCGCGGGCCACGGAAAAAGTGCTCGCAAGCATGCACGAGGTACTGAGCAGGACGAGGGATGGCATGCAGAGTATCATGGACAAGACGGCGGCCCAAGTCCAGTTCACGGAGCAGGAGAGGGCGAGCGGAAAGGGCGAGCAGCAGATCAAGTCCAAGGCGGCAGAGCTGAGGCTGGTGCAGAATTTGGAGGCACTGAGCAATCCTGAAATCTTGTTTAGAGCGCAACTCCTCTGAGAAGAAACAAGACACAGAGGACAAACATCAACATGATTGAATAGACTCGTTTCGCCGCTTGTTTCCGTGACGCAGTCATCCAGTACGTTATCTCTCCGCCCTCAGCCCATGTCACGCACTTCAATGCATTGCACACCCATTGGCCCATTTTCCCAAAAGCGTATCGTTTCGTCATCCCACGAGGCAAGCTGAAATATCATGCGCCAGTGGCAGCGAATCCCCCTGTGCTCCCAAAACCTCCCGCCCCGCGCACAGTCTCTTCCAGCTCTTGCACCTCGACGATTTCGGGCGTGTAGATGCGCTCAATGACAAGCTGGGCAACGCGGTCGCCCTCCTTGATTTCAAAGTCCGCCTCGGCGTGATTGAACAGCAGGACCTTCAGAGGGCCTCGATAATCGGCGTCAATGACACCCGCGCCCGTGTCGATGAAATGCTTGGATGCAAGTCCCGAGCGGGGAGCAACACGACCATCTGCGAAAGAAAGTGTGAAAAAAAAAAAGAGAGAGAACAAGGTTAGTTCAAATATCCTTAAGTCCCCGGTACAAATTTTTCCCGCAACGTGCGTCTGGGGCCGGGGTGGCTGGCAAATAACGTACATGTCCCTGCAGGCACGGCGATACTTATGTCAGTGTCGACTAAGACTTTCCCCCTGGCGGGCACGACTGAGTCCTTGGCCGCGTAGATGTCGTAGCCGGCTGCAAAAGCGCTGCCTCGGGTCGGGAGACGGCCCTTGTCGGACAGCTTCTTAACTTGTAGCGGCGGAGGAGCGTCCATGGTCGGCGTTGGATCCGTCTTGACGCGTTTTGCTGGTGGTGATGGAGCTGCGGCGGCTGGGGCGGTAGACATTGGGTGGGGGAGAAGGGGATGAATGAGCTACTTATTTGCGATGGGATGGCGAGGCCAGACAGATGTTTTTGAGCTTTCGAAGATGAGACAGGACTCACTGGCGTGGTTGTTCTCGCTTTGTTCGTCACTTCGCTCGGTAGGTTACCTGGGCTAAATACGGGGTCAGGTCAGGTTGCTGCATAGACGCGGACCGGGAAACGCGACGTGACGCGAGGGTAATATAAAAAGATGGGTCTGGTACATGTAACTTCCCACCCTGGTTTTGGGGAGGAGGGGAGGGTAGCTTTTCATTGGTCAATTAAGAGCTTGAGCTCCGATGAACTTGCTAGAAGTGCTAGCTGGGCTAATCTACTTTTTCTTTCAGTTTCGATACATTCGAACCGCTTAATGTGATAAGGGAAGGTTTCTTGAACGATTTTGATGTGATTCATGAGCAATCAATAATCATACTGATAGAATAATGATTTCGTCTTTTGTAGCAAGAATGAGTAACCCTGCTCGGAGCTGTTGAGTTTTACCAGTTGGCGCTGTAATCCATAAGACTAGCCACATCTAGTTAGTCGAGAGGTCTCACCACACAGCATCATGGAAATTCACCCCTCTATGAAACACAGTGTTGTAAGGCGAAGGGCAAGGGCCCTGGTTGCAGCAGTCTGGCCCCGCTTTCATTATTGATGCCGCGAAAATCAGGTCCAAATTGACTGCGGGCCGGATCGGCCGGGCCACACAAGAAAAGAGTGTTAGTTACACAGAGAGGCAAGGAGGTGAAGTTTTGCTAAGCAATCTTGTTCAGCTTGCAAATCTTTCTCTTTTAACTCCAGCAGAACACGCATGCACAGCTCGAAGCCCCGAATTTCCATTTAAGCATTCAGAGAGAGAGACTGATTCGCACAACTTGGCTCAGCCAAACGCATCGCTGCCAGCCTACTGGGAAATTGCAACTACGATACTCTTGTGACCATGGTTCTCCTCACAGATGCCACGTCAAAGACACCCCTGGACAGCATCGCTTCCTTCAATGACCGCGTGGACTGGCCTGCGTGGCTCGACAGTGTCACCACCACTGCCAGGTCCTTCAACATCTGGCAATATGTCGATTCAACCAGCCAGCTCGAGCTCGCCGAACCCCACAAACCCTCAATTCCTACTCGGCCGACACTGACGGCCTTTCCTGTCCGGGAAAGTTTCGAAACTGACAAGGTGTATGATGTGCGAGTCGAGCAGGAAAGAGGATCTCGCGCCCTCGCCCTGCGTGAGTATGACATCCTTTACGAGGAGTATCGGATGGACACGGCGAAATATTTGCTTCACTTGGCCACCTACAAGTCTGCGAGGGAGAACCTCCAGAAGCTGCGCAACATGATGCTGAGCAGCCTTTCTGATACGTACAGAGCCTATCTGAACCTGGATGGAGCACAGGGGCCGCGGGACATGATCAAGTGCCTGCTGTCGAGGGTTGGAACGCCCACGGACAAGGATCTAGCTTCTGATGCTCTCCGTACCTTCAACAGCAGGCTGAAGACTCACCCTGACGACGATAGGTGGGAATTCATCGAGGCCATGGCTCGGGCGGCCGTTGAGCTGCATCGCTTCAAAGGGCCACGATTTGACCAGGGCAGTGCCATCAAAGACCTGGCCCAGGCGTTGCAGGTGCTCGACAAGGCGTTCGTGGAATCGCTGCCTCGGAAGCCGAGCGGAAACGTGGCCGCCACGTTGTTGGAAGTCGTCGAGGACTTCAAGTATAAGATGCGCAGGCAAGGCGACAAAAAGTATACTCCCGAGCTCAACGGGTACACTAAGGCCCCAAACACGGCTCTGGTTCGGCGCATTCCAACCCCCCCGAATGAGTCTGCCGTTACGTACGTGATGCCACGCGGATATGACTCGAGTCCAGCATCCGATGCGTTTCTGAACTTCATCCAGACCACCGCAGATGCGTCATCCCTTTATTCCGATGGAGACGAGACAGACTGGACCGAGCAGGCCGGACGTTCTTTCAAACCGAATGGTGTCAATGCGACGTCGGTAGACAGAAAACTCAGATCCAAGCCAGACGTCGACTCGCCAAATGAAGACAAGCTCAGGAACTTCGAAGAGAACGTATACAAGGTGCCAAAAGACGCGTCACTCAAACTCAATAAAGAAGAACTAGAGTTTGTCCCTAGGGGAAAGCCGTCGAACCCGCGCAAAAAGGGCGAGTCATGTGGTCTCACCAAGAAAATTTGTCCTGGGTGTGAGCTGAACCACGTGATTCGCGACGACGCATGGTGGGAGACTTGCTTCGTGTATCATGAAATGAGCGGACTGGGAAATGTGCCCAGTCATTTTGTCGTGCACAAGAAAGTATTGAATCTGGCCAATGCTCGTTTCGCAAGCCATCCTGAGGAACTTCGGCGTGCGGAGCAATGGGCCACTAGCATGGGCAGAGATAACAATGGAACGACCGTGTCCAGGAGCAGCAAAGGCGCAAAGTCGGTCAAGGAAAGAAAGAGAGCAAGCGAAAGCTATTGGCGAAACAGGGAAACTGACACGACGGAGGCGAGTGAGAGCACAGAGTTCAATTTGTGGTAATTGGGGTGACGCGAAATGTCTCCAATGTTGTTCTGGCTGACTGACTCTGGGTCGAAACCACTTTCCGCTCCTAATGGCTTTCTTACGCGCCCTACGAGGGTCTTTCTGACGGGCTTCCTGACTGACAGGCTCTGTGAGGTCTTCAGGACGGGCTTCCTGACGGGTCCTATGACGAGCTTGTCAGCAGACTTGCTGACGGGCCTCCTGATTGACGGGGCTTTCTGACGGGCTTTGCAGCCTGGGAAGGGGCGTAAGAAGAGCCCTAGGAAGCAGGGCAGGAGCCTACAAAAAGAGCCCTCGACTAGTTACCGAAGAGATCGACTTGAATTGACGAATCACTAAAGAGAACAGAAGAAATTATCGCCCTTACTTAAGTTTATTTAAAAGATATGAAGCGAAAAGCTATCTTTGGCGCGCTTCTTGCATTGCCTGCTCTCGCTCCTGCTCAACCAGTCCTGAGAAATAAAAACCCGACTCTGTAAACCAGTGCATGGGAGTGTTCTCACAAGAACGTGTTTGCCTTAGAACGAAGGAATGAGGTTGAGCGAGGGGTCTCTGTGGCAAGGCTTCGCCATTCCAGAGACCAACAAAGGCAGTACTATGCAGGGCTGCTCCACGCCGAGTTGGAGTCTCAGCATGAACCTGCAAGCAATGACGACGTCGACACGGACGATAGATGCACATCAGCAACTGTGGAAGGACCCGAGACGAACACCGCGGTCGCCGACCAGATGCGCGCCATCCTTACACAACTTGATTGCTTCTCCAAAAGCCATTCCAAGTTTATGTATTTTGGATTTAAACCGATGAAATCTGACACGGCTACCAAAACAATCACGAAGGCATAGCCGGACTACAGCCGTTCTGACCCCAGACCTTGCGTGTATGTATGCAACCCGACGCTCGCGAGGTAATCGCGCCATCTTGATTCGACCAGTATAATTTGCACTCTTAGGCGCCGGGCTCCCGTCCGCTGCTCGTCGACTTTTTGACCAATGACGGCCCCTTCCCCCTCCCTTTCCATTTTGTTAATGGTGAGCTTGCGGAGCTGAAAGAGAACAAACGCTGATATGACCTTGCAAGATAATTATGCTGGGGAGAGGACCAAGAAGAAGCATTAGGCCACACAGCGGAAGGCGTCCGAATTGGAGGAAGGGGACAGAGATTTGCTTATTATAGCTTTAGACTTTGGCATAGAAGTAGTGTTTACATGTGTTTAGCTAATACTGCCTTATTCTACTAGGAATTCTAGCGTTGATGTGTCTTTCTAGAACACGCTATAGAGCGGGATCATATAATGGCTTCTAGACAGTCAGTCCAGCGTTAGCTCAGATGGCGATTCTTCACCCTAACCAAAACCGCTTGCTATAGAAAACACGGTTTCCCTGTTCCGTAGCTTCGCGTTACTATTTCCCCTCATCATGTCTTTCGCGTCGACTCCTATTAATTCTGCGTTTCGGGCGACCACGCTAGGAATGATGGTGTTCAAAAACCACTTAAATAGCACAACATGTCTGTCGCATTCAACGAGGTGTGGTTGGTTGGGCCTTTCGTGTGCGATGAATGTGTATCTGTCCCAGCCCCACCCCAGATTCCCAGATTTTTGTTGCATGGCATTTGTTCTACCACATGCAGATGGACCAGACACTTTATGCCGGGCGGCCTCCTTCTTCTTGATTGCATCAAATACGTCGCTAATTTGCCCCTATTCTATCGGAACGAGAGTCAGCGGGAAAAGCTGACTGTGACTGCCAGTGTATTTTGTACGAACAAGATGGTGATTCCGGCTTCACATTCCCAAGCTAGAAGCTTTATCTTCACGAGACTTCATTGCTAAAAAGCTTTCATTGATCATGTATAGCTAGTCGGCCTTTCTGACCTCAAGTTCCCATCTTGCGGTACTAATCTCTCAAGACTTAGAAGCTCCAAGCAGTCTTGTTATCCAGCGAATCTTTCAGCCACTCATTTCCCAGTAGACGATGCCACCTCTCAAAAACTGGCCAGTCCGTGCTTCGCCCTCCGACCAGAGGTTGCGCTAATCTAGGCGTCGATTCTCAGTTCTGATTAACCAAAGCTCCAGCTTCTTCATCAGCTCTCCTACCGTTGGCTCCCATTCATCATGCACTGCTTCCAACTCAGGTGCCAAATTCATCATGTCCCTCATCACCTTTGGTAGTCTCTCCGGGAATCGTGACTTCACCAGGTCGATAATCTTCTCAAGTGACTCTACAGCATTGGGAATGCTATACCGCTGGTCGCGAAGCACTATTGGCTCCATGAAGGTAGCAAATGTCATCATTGCCATAGCCAATTCTGCGTCGCTCTTCTCAATATTCACAGGCTTTCCAGCGCAAAGATCGTTACCGCGTGTCATTCCGGAGAAGTGAAGGCACGCTTCAAAGACCTTTTCGACCACTTCAGACACGCTGAAGCCTCCTATATCCGTACTAAATCCCATATCAAATGGCCACATGTTGTCAGCCACCTTGCAGAGCAGGTCAAAGTCAGCCATCGCCATCTGCCAGCCTCGGCAGGCTGTCGTTATGATGACAATCGATTTTTGCCTTGTGGACATGGTTGTATCAATATTGCAGCGATTGATCTGGTGCCGTAAAGTTTCGAAGGAGACATGCAACTGTCCATCAAACATTGGGTAACATCCCCAAGTTTTGTCCATTAAGTCCTTTAAGTCCTTTGAGGCTCCGCCCAGTGGTGGTGTCATGACTCTTGTTTGAACAGTGGCAAGGCCCGCCAATTTTTTCCTGGCAGCATTAGCGAATTTAGCCATTCCGGCGTCAGTCGCTTCTCTCAGCTGGTGTGCATCGGCCACACCCTCGAATCTCATCCCCTCCGGATCCATCACCAGTAGTTTCCAAACGCCAGCAGGAAAATCATATTCAGTGACAGCTTTCATCATGATTCTCATGTCGCGTTGGAATATCCTCATGCAACTTTCGCTGGTGCAGCGATATGATGTGCCAGGGTCATCAATCATATCAAAGCCCCATTGATCATCATCTCCAGATGAAGTCGGTGTCACAAGGTTCCATCCAAATGATTCAGCCGAAGATGAATAGCTTGAAGGTCCGCCACCAAAAGGTACTTTCGTCATTTCGGACATATTCGGCGCAGTAAACTCGTTCCTAGCTGGTTCGCTTATTAGTTTCTTTCTAGTCCCAGCTGTAGGGGACTTCTTACGCTTCACCAAATTCCAATCGCTCCAAGTTTTTCTGAGCGAATAATACGGCGTCCCGACCAGGGAGTTTCGTGGATGATGGCTCCGGGGTGGGCAAGAAGGCGGAAAGAGAAGGTGGCCCGAAACCTGACGGGTTCGGAGGAAGTATTGGCAGAGGAGGCCTCGTGCTGAAGAGAGTCGGTCAAGCTAGGTTCAAAGCACATAAGAAAGGGATGGAAACTTTGAGAAGGCATAAGAAAGGTGGAGAGATGCAGGAAATAAAGTGAGAAGTAGGTGCACAGCGAAACGCCGTATGGAACACCTATTCAGTACGGAGGGGTTGGAGTGAGTCTGGGTTCTCTGTTTGTCGTGATGCTGGCAACTGGCAGCAGCTGCCAGCTGACATATCTCCCCAGCCTCGGCCTATTGTTGTTTGCATCGAGGCTTGGCTTCCTCGCCACCTTTTCCATTGGCCTGTCCTCTACACTTTCGCCAGGTTACTGTCCACCCTCGGTTTCTTCCCTTTACGCGTCCTGCTCTTATTGATCATTATCAATTACCAATACGCCTTCGAGGTGGATTTCAGGTTCTAGCCTCAAACTGAATCCACCCGGTCAGACAGACGCCGAAGTTCAGACCACTTGTCGAGAGTTTTCAGCACACTTTGAAGCATCGCGAAGCCATTAAGAGCTGGAGGGATTGCCACGCCAATCCAACTTCCTTTTCGTGCAGTCTTGCCACGGATTCTGGGGCGGTGGTCTCCAAAGACTCATTCAAGGAACAGAATCCAAATTGCGTGGAGGCGGTGTCGTTGAAAGTCCTGCCAACATGGATTTGCAGGTTGTGGGTGGCAGCACCGCGTCAATCGACCCACGGAAAATCAGAGAGCAGATTGAATTCTCAACTCCCTGGATAGTCCCTGCTCTGCGGTTTCAACAAGCGTCTCTAAGTAGGGAAGACTCCTTGACCGCCACAGAGGCCTACATGGATCTGTTTGGTCCGTGGGCATTTACGAAACCACTGGGAGTGCACTTTAGTCATCGGCGCCTTGCTTCAGGGTATAATCAGAAGAGACTGGTGAGCAAGGATCGAACACTGTCTGATATGGTGATTCCAGATTCCGAAGCCCATTTGTCCGTGGCCTCGAGAGACAATGAAAGCCGCCAAATGCTCGATAGCCGGTGGACCTTGCACAGAGTCTTGAACCGGGGCTTTCGAGCGTATAACGGTGCCGCCCCGAAAGCCGGAATAATGTCAAAATTGTCCATTTTAGCATGGAGAGACGACTCAACAGGCCCAGATTCTGTCTTAATTGGACCAACCCACGTTCTTGTGGGATGGGATGGGCATACCATGGAGCCTGTCTTCTTGGCGATAAAAGGGTAGGGAAACGAAGTGGAAGTTGATCCTCCCAGTGCCTGGCGGTCGAGGCTACCGTTAAATCGGGCCTGGCTCAAGGGATGTTCACTTCTGAATGCCAGAAATGAAGAATTGCAACACGACTCGTTCCAACCTCACGTCAACTTACTTGCGAGAGGCAATTTATCCTTCATGAAGTGGATTGTTGCAGGAGCCACCTGGCCGGACGACCCTCACTTCCGCATCACTCGACGTCGGTTGGAAAAGGAACTGAAGAATGGCGGCATTGGCGACGTGAAAGCACTTGCAAAGACATGCAAAAATTCAATCGGCAGTCTGCGAGACGGCTCACCGACCGTCGTGGTGGCATTCCGTGAAGTGCCTTATGAGCTGTTACTTGACAACACCCCGTATCACCATATGGCACGACTCGATGTGCTCAGTATTAGTACACCTGGGACGCTCATCTCTTCTTACAAGGCCGCCTTTCCACTTTTGAATGGCCTGGAAGCTGATGATGGGATGCGCAAGTTCTTTGAAAAATTGACAGATGCGTACCCAGAGGATGTATTCAACATTGGCCTGGTGGTTACTGCCATCATGGTGTGGACCGACATGCAACGACTAAAGCACCTTCCCGATGAGTCCGAGGTGTCCCTCGATATGTTTGTGGCTTACTTTGGCCATTATCTGAGATATACGACAGAACATGGGTTCTCCGTATCTCCCCATCCCATGAAAGCCATATCGGGGATGCTGGCTGAGGACAGACAGAGAATACCTGAGACTGAACTTTCAGCTGAAGTGCTAACAAAGTCTGACCTACTGCGAGCTGTTTCTGGTATCAAGTCTCGATTGAATGTGGAACCTCTGCTATTGCAAAACCCGAGAACAGCTGCCGTGTCAGTGCGTCGGAGATGGTTGCCAGAGGCACCTTTGAAGGTCATGCGTGGATTGCTGGGATTGAGCGACCATGAGTGCTATGGAATGCCGGCAGTGGCAAACCGGGAAACCCTTCCCTATGTGAAGCTGATGATTTCCCGACATGTATTCGATGAGCTCATGGTTACTTCTGCTCTGCCCATTGAGCTGGCAAGAGCGCCAGAGTCGACGTGGGTGAAAATCGGGGCAAACACAGACAAGCATGTCATTGCGTGAAAAACCCCGTTTGACTCGCTGATCAGGCCAATGCCACCTCAGCCTCATGCCCAACCCGGCAATACTGCCAGACCTGACGGTGATACCAGGAAGCGTGAGCGTTCGCCAGATCAACAGACTGCTCAGTCTGCAAAGAAACCTTGCAGAGGTGACAACCCTGAGTCGGAACGCACAGCTGTCGACCTGAGCAGAATTCGTGTTCAAGCCCGAGAGCCAACTCATTCGCCGTTCTGCCGTCGCGAGCCCACGTTCATTTACAGTTGCATGGGATCTGTCTCGTACAAGGGACTTCAGGAAGACCACCAGATACTTCATAGATTCATTGTGCAACACGACTTGCCACCTGAGGCATGGGACCTCTTCAGGGTGGATGAAGAAGGCATGAAGCTGAGCGATGTGGTTTCCGTGGTTCAGCTCGCGAATGCCTCAGCCGATCAAAAACAACACTATGCAGAACTGGTGAAAGCCAAGTTGGCCTCGTCGGGCCCATCTGCTGACGATGCGGGCTTGCTGACGGGCTCTGTGACAGGCTTTGCGAGTCTAGGGAGGGGCCTAAGAAGCAAGGAAGGAGCCTTGGTGGCTCGCGCGAATTCGCCCAGAAAGACGACTCGACTGTCTGGTCGATCCGTTCATTCTGACGTTTGTGCTCGCTGTGACGTGGTGGATACATTGGAATGCCCTGGTATCAATGCCACTCACATGTTCAACACGAAGACGAAAGGTGTTCTTGAGGTCGCGCTGCTGTAGGTGTGTGTTGAAAATGCTCGTCTAAATCATGTTTGCCAAGGCATGCGACAGAATGAGTCGGTGACGTCACGCAACGATTGAGTTGAACCGCCTCGTTGAGATCACAACAACTATCTTTAACATCAATGTTGCATGTGCCTCGGATGCTTTGCTTCAAATACGACGCCAATATGTCTGGGTTTACGCAGGCCGGCTCGACAAATCTCTTCGAGGATTAATGCAGTCAATCGACAGTGCTTCAGGGTGCAGGCATTACACAAGGCGTGTGCGGAGTCCAAGATGGCAATCGCCAGGTTTCATAGCGCAGATAAGAGATGACATGGAACCTTTCTCTTCCAAGAGTGACTTCACATCAGGATACAGTCATGACAAAAGCCGGCATGGGCGCCGGTCGGTCTCTGAGGCCGTTGCTCGACTCTGTTCGTAGAGGAGCGATTGAATCAAAGGAAGAACCAAATACATGACCACTTGATTTCATTGCTTCCCTGAGATGCTTGCCATAAACCCCAAAAGAAAATTTCGCCTTCTCCCTAGCATGTCTCGATTATCGGACAATGCCGTCAAATCTCTGCTTGAACCACCGAACAGTCTCCTCGCGCTTGATGCGGTGGCTGGCGCCAATAGTGCTCTTCATGCGACGACGACGGGTCACACGCTCGCCAGGTCGGGTCATGCAGCAGTAAAAGTCCATTCCGTAGATACCGATGGAGGGATCATACTTGATGCCAAGATCAATGTGTTCGCTGATTCCGAAGCCGAAATTGCCAGTCTCGGAGAAATTCTTCTTCTTAAGCTCGTACTCCTTGACTTTGAGGCCGCGCTCGAGAATTTCCTCGGCCTGGGACAAAAGAGTGTTAGGAACGCATTTCAATTGATGTGCAAAATCGTGTGGCGGTCCTACCTTGGGACCACGGACAGTGACGTGGACGGCAATTTTTTCGTTACGTCGAATACCAAAGGTACGGACAGTGTAGCGAGCCTTGCCTGTGATTTTTTATGATTAGTTGAGAACGGCTTCGACAAGAGTCGGGATGTTTGCGCGTACTGTAGACGGGCGTTTGACCCGAAAGCTGCTCGAGCACCTTGGCGGCACGAGTGAGCCTGTCACCAGACTCGCCGACAGAAATGTTCAAGACGAGCTTCTGGATCTTGAGCTCCCGCATAGGGTTGTTTGCCTTTTCCGACGCCATTGTTGCGGTTGTTGGTCGATGTGGTCGAGATTGTCGCTTCGTCAAGAATTGGGCGAATTTGAATTTTTGTGAAGCCGTAGGAAATTTTGAGGGTTCGACTGCCCTCAAGCGAGTGAGCGAGAAAAGTGGAGCCTGCGAAGACCAAATCAGCCTAGCGCCACTGGGAAAGGGACGTAGTGCCCCCCACTTTCATGCCCTGTTCCTACTGGCCATGCTATCCTTCAGCCTTCTGCGAAGCTGCCAAGAGGCTCCGCAAAATTTGAGGGTGCAGAATAGATTTGTTCCTCATCCATCTGCCGTCACGCGTGCAGGTGAGAGACAGTCTTGCAGTCGCTGGAGAAGCTCCGCGGCAAGCTGTAATTTTTTTGAAAACCATCGAGAGTTTCCCTTGGTGAGCTCCCAGACAAACCGCAAAGATGTCAAATAAGCAAGGAAAGATGGTATGTTCCTGCCTAGTCTAGTTGTTGACTCGCCCATTCTGCATGAAGCTGACAGCTTGATATTTGTCCAGGCCGGTTATGTATGTTCTACCCGATCGAGAAAATCGCAGCCTGTTTCAAATGTTGCTTTGGTGCAGTCGACTGACCTTGTCCTGAAAGATAAACTGGCGGATGCGGGTGATCCTCACGGATGGCCGTGCCATGACCGGCCAGATGCTTGCTTTCGACAAGGTGCGTCGAATTCAGTGACTGCTATCCTCGTTGATTACTTGTTGACGCGCATGAATAGCACATGAATCTGGTTCTTGCCGACACCGAAGAGTTTCGACGCGTAAAGCGAAAGGCCAACAAACCGTCAGCGCCTGGCTCGTCATCTCAGTTGGTCGAGACGGAGGAGAAACGAACTCTTGGCCTGACCATTGTCCGCGGCGCTCACATCATTTCCCTTTCCGTCGAGTCTCCTCCTCCGGCCGATCCCAGCGCCAGACTTGGAAAGAGTGCACCGAGTGGCATCCCATCAACGCTCGCTGCTGGGCCCGGAATCGCGAAACCAGCAGGCCGAGGCGCACCTCCTCCCTCTTTGGCGGTAAGGCGCCATTCTTGCTTTTCTCTTTGTCTTTCCAGTCTAACGAATTCTCAGGGTCCCGCTGCTGGAGTCGGCGCAGGCGCTCCGCCCCCAGGGTTTCCCAGTTTCCCTGGAGCTCCTGGCTTCCCTGGAGCTGGACGCGGCGGTAGGTTTTACACCCCCCCCCAAAACCCTCGTAGACGCCAAGCTGACTCGCTTCTAGCCCCTCCTCCAGGCTTTCCTGGCGGCTTCCCGCCTGCTCCGGGAGGTTTTCCTGGAAATGCACAATTTCCTCCTCCTGGCTTCAACCCCCCGGGCGGTGCTCCCCCTGGCTTCAACCCCCCAGGCGGTGCTCCCCCCGGCTTCAACCCCCCGGGCGGTGCTCCCCCCGGCTTCAACCCCCCTCCACGAAGATGATAGCGAGCATATTCATGGCGCTTGACAGTTTGGGATCATGTCAACTGAGGTTTTTAAAAAAAAAACCCTCACCAGGTTGGATTTTGGGCCAGCGAAAAGTTGCTTTGGCTGTAGATCAGAAAAGCCGCTGTTCTGGGAATAGAGAGATTTTGTTTCACTGCTACCAACATCAAATGTACGTGGTTTCTCGTGGCACGCCCGTCTTCTATTTGCACAAAACATTATGTTGACATGTGGGGGAAAAATAAAGGGCCTTGAGCAGATTGCCTAGCATGTCACGTAACGATATTGGTAAAAATGCTGCATGAGCCCCGTGCCTAGAACAAATGCGCGGGCAACATGCTCTGATCGCAATTGGCGAGTTTTAAGTAATGTTGAGGACTCTACTCACGGCTGTTCTTGCACAACACTTGATTTATTCGCTATCGCCTACCTACTGATTACGAAACGCAAACCAAAACGAAATACCCAAATATGACTTTACCCTCCCTAGACCTGAACACCAAGACCTTCTCATGTGAGCCTCATTTCTAACACTCAAATCCCAGCAACGTGGCTAAAAACTCGTGTGGCGAGTTGACTCAGCAGCCTCGCGCGATCATTTTGCGGCAGATCCTGGCGTTGGAATGCCACGTTAGCTGTCGCTCCCAAGGTGATCGGTAGGACGGGAGAAGGACGGGGAGAAGGAGAAGCAGTCTCATCTTACCAAATACACCGCGTACACGCTCTTGCCCTTGGCATCTCTCACCGCACCAAGTCTGTTCCCAGCCACCGCACCGGCAACGAGACCAGGAACGTTTGCGACGATGAAGCCCAAAGCGCCGCCGCTCACGCCCCCCACGAGGCTCCAGAACTTGCCCGTAGGCCGATTGGTTCCGTCCTCGGCCATGCCCTCCTCACGCATCATCTCTTCAAAGATGTCACTGAATTGAGCATCCTCCGTCTGCTGACGATCCGCGGCGCCAGGCTGGGACTGGCCGTTGAAGAAGTTCCAAGCCCATGAGAAGGGGTTCCCGCTACCCGGTTGACGAGGAATCTCTTCATCAATGTCCTCGTCCTCGTCCTCATCTGACGTTGCGTCGGGCGTCGAGGGGAAGAGTTTCCGCTGCGCATCGTATTCTCGGCGCCGAGAGGCGTCGGAAAGAGTGTAGTATGCGTCGTTTACGAGCTGGAACTTGCGTGTCCTGCTGGCTCGTTCTGGGGAATCGACTGGGACTCGATCGGGATGCGTTTTCAACGCGGCGCTGTTCATTATCAAGTTTCAGTCGACTACCTTCTCCCACTCTGTTGCTCTGTATTTCTTCTCCATCATCAGCAAGCAAAGAGAATGGCCCATGACGTACCGCTTGTACGCGTCGCGGATTTGTCCCGCCGTCGCCGTCTCTGAAATCTCGAGGATAGCATCTAAATGGGTGGGAATGTCAGTTCTTTGTCGAAGCGTAAAAGCCGGTATCAGGCCGTACAGTAATTAGGAGGAGTGCTGGTCGCCATGATGAGGACGAGACTGTCGCTTTCCTCGGGCTTGTTGGGAGCGCTCGGCGAGATTGCAGCCAGCTTTGTGAGAGGATCGCAGTGCCTGGCTTGCCTGTTCAGCAACTTGCTGCGCGCTGTGTGTGGTATGTAACTTGGTTGGGAACTACGTCATGCTGTCGTTGGGCCCCACTATCGGCCGACGCGCCAATGGCGCCCATGCGCTCAATTAATTGACAGTTGCCAGTGTGCAGACTTACTGTCACAAGTACCAAGATACCACAAGAGGCAGTATGGTCAGTTGGTATTCAAGTCTGTCGTGGTAGCAATTGTTCGTGACTTCAAGTCCTACAGCTCGATGCGCGCCACCCTCACAAAACTTCCTACTCGAAAGACAACTAGAGTCACACCAAGTCCCCTAGGAATAGGAATATCTAGGAAGAATCCCTAAGGATAGGGTATATCCACAACGGCATAGAATAGATCCAAGAGAAAACACAGGTATCTTGCACAAACTCACAAGAAAAGGCCCCCCTTAGGACATCTTATCGCTTTCACCAGGGGTGGTATGTCACACCAAGTTACCAAAGCAATGTGTTCACATTTTTTGCTAGATGGTTCATTGGTCCCCACCAACTACTCATACGACCGGTCAGAAATTTGTCGCTTCATTGAGCAGCTGTCAATGGGCGCGTGGGTTATGTAACATATCGCCCGCTATATTCGCCGTCTGACGAGCTTCTTGCGCCTCGAGCCGGGCTGATCCCATGTTCACACTTTCTTGGCAGGGAGCCTCTGACAAACTTGCGCTCCACATGTCATGGACCTGTTGTCATCTGCTATCTGCGTAATCTGTCCTCGATTCACGCTGTCCAACGCTCTTGGAAGCTTTCACCTGACGATTGTCAGTAACGGGTGGCAGAAAACCAAAGAATGTCGGTCCATTGACGCAACAAGAATCGCGCTTTCAGAAAAATTACGAAGAGGCAGGCAGCATGACAAGTTTGCCCAGAATATAAGATCGTCTCAGAGTGAACACAAAGTACTTTTGAATTGAACATCTTCCAGAGTTCGCTGAAGCTAATTGGTTTACTTGACTGTCTGTCTCGAGACTGTTCACCTAATCCTGTTTTCTTCTGTTTCCAAGACAGCAATTTGGGAGCCCTTGGACCTCCCATCTCATTGTGGGATGTAGACCTGGGCGTCGTCCGGGATTCGACCTGTGGTAGCCTGCAGTCGCAGCAGATTGCCTTGTCCGCTGTAGGTACCAAGTGCCAGCTCCTCAATGGATTTGAGCAGATCCTGGCCAGCATCTACGAAATCATCAGCGTCTTGCCCGTGGATGCGTTTTCAACAGACGAGCCGTCTCAACTCACGCGACGTCGGAGTCACATGGGACCTGAACTGGAGCTTATAGTGATCGAGCTCTTTCGTCAGGGCCAGATCAGAAGGAACCCTTTGCCCTAGGAGCGGAGCAGCGCCCCGTCAGTACAAGACGCAGTCGATTCGAGAGGGCAACAGAACAGCGAGTGGCGTACCCTCGCTTATCACCGAAACGGTGATGGACGCAAGTGTATCAGCATCAACTTGGTCCAGGGCCATGAAGCCATCCGTGTCCATGTTATCGGGGTACAAGAGCACAGAGGTGGGATAGACGTCGTTCTTGTGAACGTGAAAGACATCCTCGGGGAAGACGCCGAGGTGATCCTCATCGACGCCATTGGCCATGGGGGGGCTCTCGGCCGCAGACATTGTCGGTGAGACGCTCATGGTAAGAAATGGCATAAGTTTCAGGGTTTTGTTGAAGGAGGGATATATCAAAGCTGACTTTGGGTCCAGGAATCTAGCTCTCTAAAGACCAGCTTCTTTCTCTCTCCTTCAATATTTGGGCTGGGAAGCAGTGCATATATACTCGACTCAGTTGCCTTGACTGAACACAAAGTCTTTTCGTACGTATGAATCTTTCACACGGCAGTGAATCATTGTCAACAATGTCACGCCTAGTAATCATCTGCCGCAACGGACGCAAACGCCTCGCACTCAAAGCGAAACTGCGCATGTTTTCATGCCGAGGGGGTTTTTATATTCACCTTTCATTTTCCGGCAAGGTCGGAAAGAGCGTGTGCGCAGCTTCCCGTTTTGTATCTTCACCATGTCATGTGTCAGGGCGTCCTGTGGAGAGACTTCATATTTGGTTACAATGAAGTGATTTGTTCTGCGAATCGGACTGATTCTTTGTATTCATAGGATTTCTTGACACTCTGGCGATGCCATGACTGCCAAGTGGTGCGCGTAGTGCAGTGAACTCCGCATTGTGCGGTGTGAGAATGAGCACTTGGCGACCCAGTCTGAAAGGATTCATTCACAGCCCGGGCCATGCTCGCACGTGGATTAACAAACGTAGAGCTTTTGCCGCGCAGCCTTGCCTTTGATGAGACTAAACTGGCTTGTAAGTCACTCCGACAGGTGTGAGGCGGGCAAGTCCCCGACTTTATGTCCAGTGACCGTGGGCATCCAGCAACCCGAGCGGGTTGTGAACAGCCCGTCTGGTTGAGGCGCAACGGATCCCGGCTTGCGCACCACCCCATGTTCACACAGCACACATAAGCATGAACGAGACTGCTACAGTGCTGTCTTCTTTCAGGCCAAGCAGAATCATCAGCAACGCCCTCGTGACTGCGGCAAAGCACAAAGGACAGCACATCTGCATCTATGCAGGTACGTACTGTACATGCATCTCTCGGAACCCTCAAGCCTGTTCAACGAGACGGGAGGCTCCACAATGATGACTCAGCACAATCTGCACCTTAAATTTTTCGACAGCGGCAGGTATTTTCAACTCTTCTTTTTTCCTTTTCTCTTCGTGCGGCTGGCATGATATGAAAAATATTCACCCGTGTTGCTCGAATCCTCAACCATGGATACATCGCAGCGTCAATTGTGCCACAGAGAAATCTATAATTGCAACCCGGCCCCTTCTGTTTACTTGGCTCAAGTCTGTCTTGCTTGAGTCGTCTGACGGAGAGGCTGGACAACTTTTTCCGCCAGTCCTGGACTTCTAAGATCAATGGACGAATAATAGTCACGCGAGTATCTGCATCCGTAGAGACTTTGATGGCATCTTTGTGTGATTGAGCCCTGCGCGGACTAGTAACCCTTCTTGGAAATCCGCTGTTGAATCGAGCCGACTTTGCCTCCGCCTTGATCGGGTGTACAGCCGAGGCTGTCCACTACTTCCATGAATTCATCTTCGTCTTTTTGCACGCAGGGCAATTTAAAAATCTAATCAGAACTCTATTCGTCGTCTACCACCTTTTGTAACTTGCCCATCTCGCGCTTGGTGCCCGCCTCGCCAATGAGCCTGATTCTATCTATCCGGACGGCCTCGCTGTCGTCGGCTCCCTTTTGAACATATATGATCAGTGTCGTGGTCTTCTGGAACTTGACAAAGCGTAGGCTGATATTCGCCGTGCCCTGGGCGTTCCAGTCTTCCGGGGACAAGGTGATGGCCTGAGTCGGCTCGGTCTCGTCTGCTTCGCCAAAATCCATGTTTTGCGGTCTGTTGATGTACAAGTGAATGACTTCGGGTCTCGAAACGTCTTCTTGGCCCTCTTCGGGTAGGGATGTAATCTTCCACGCGTCTTGGTCAGGATGGCTAACACTGACGGCTTTTCAAAGTGGCACTCACCTGCAATGTGTGAAGCTTGACTGATCCCTGGAAAGGAACGTATAGTAGAAGCTGATCGTCTGACCCGCTTTGCACAAAGTCCTTGGAAGAAGAAGAAGAAGAAGAGGCCGAGCTCTTCTCCTTTTCCTTGTTCAACGCGGCAGGTCTGGAATTCTCAAATAAGATCCTGACAGGGCCAGCATCCTCATCTGCGTTGAGGAGCTCGGAGCCCCGTATCTCGACCTGATCTGTGAGGTCGCTGTATCCGCGCGGGATCTCAGCACCGGACCACAGACGGCCGCCGTTCCCCGAGCCAGATGAATCGCCTACAGAGTCCATCTCGGAACCCAGCTTCTCAATCATGCCCTGAAGCTCCAACGGGTTGGCACCCTTGACTGTTTGCATGACTTTTCCATCACGGAAGAGGATAAAGGTGGGCAGAGACGCAATCTGGTATTCTTCTGCAATGGGCCTGTTGCGGTCGGTGTCGATCTTGACAAACGTCACGACGTCTTTCCGGCTCAGCGACTTGGCAAGCGACTCGTAGAGCGGCGCAATCTGTTTGCATGGCTCGCACCAATCGGCGTGAACTAAGCATGGGACAACGGTTAGATCCAGATCCAGATCAAAGACGGGAGAGCAGCTTTTGTGCATGGCGCCGGCGACAACACACAGAGTGGCGCCACCGCCTCTCTGGCTGCGTCACCGTGTTCGTTGGAAGGGCAAGGCGGGGGGGGGGGGGGGAGGGGGGTAAGGTGAAGTGAAGAGCATCTTGTGGTTTCATCGCCGCGACTTACAATCGGCGACAACAATTTCGGACGCCTTGAGAATATTTGCGAATTGCGGCTTGGATTCAATCACCAGAGCCATGTTTTTGACGTTCTCTCTGGGTGACGTGCTGCGTGAAACTGAACCGGTGTTCAAGGTGACCCGTCATTTGACGCACGAGAAAAATGATGAAACGAAAAAAGAGGGGCTGCCCAACGCTACTACGTAAAGTTACCAGCTGGCGCTGAGTGGGGTTGGCCAGCTCGCCCGCCAAGCTGCGTGCCACGCCATGTAGGGAGTAAACATTACGCACGCAGCATGCATGCATGAGGGACACTTGTTGAACCGACCTGCCTTGCTTGGCTCCTCTGCTTCGGCCAATCGCACCATGTTGCGAGGCTTGAAGCTGAGCCCAAACGTCAATACATAAGTCACCGACCTCCCGCCGACCTGCCCTGCTCTGTGAAGAGCACTCTGCAAGCTACCTGCTCGGCAGTAGGTAGGTAGGTACTAGAGGCATTCATGGCCATGTATGCCCTCTCGACGTCATACTGACCGCCCGCGCCCAGGAACCATCACCAACTGTGCAGACCGCACAACCCAGAGATATGGGTACGTACTACCCTTTCCGACGTCGTATTAATTCTTCGCAACGCAACGGTAACAAGGCGGGAGGGGAAACGGCACGCAGCTCGTCACGGCGTCAAGAAGCGCTTATATCTCGAGCGCCCAGCGCCCGACCTCCAAACGACCCGACGCCAAATCACCCGCGTCATCCCTCCTCCGCCTCCCCCACCGCCGCCTCCCCCTCCCATCGAGGAACCGATTCCCGTCCCGGTCATCGAGGAGCCGTCGCCAGAACCTGAGCCGAGCCCGCCAGCACCGCCGGCTCTTCCTGAACCAGAACCCCAAATTGAAGTCATCGCCGTCGACGTGGAGCCCTCGATCAAGTCGCCCAAGCGCAGCCATCGGTCTCGTTCGCGGAGCCATTCCCACACGCGCGAGAGGGAAATCTTGATCGAGAGGGACCACTTCGTCCCCTTCCCTGTCCCCGTCCCCGTCCCGGCTGAGCGTTCCTTTCGCTACATCGAGGCCCCCCGGAGATATGTCGAGCCGCCGAGGGAAGTGCCCATGATTGAGGACCGCGATCGAGCCACCCACGTGCACATTCGCACCCAGAGCAGGGATCGGCTTGGCGGGTATTATCCGGATGAGAGAGATCGGTACGACCATTATCGAAGATGAGGCTGAAAAAGGCTCCAGTCGGCAGAAACCCATCTCCGACACATGATGAATGACTGTTTTTCCTTGGGCGGATTTGATGCGATGAATGACTTGAGGATCCGGTTTTGTCGAGCTATCACCTCATTTTATTTTCCATGAATTTCTTGTCAACTGAGTGCGCAGCGAGTATTTGACATTACCAAATGAGTTGACCAGCTTTAGCCCCCTGTATCGTTCACTCCTTTTTCTCAGCTTGGAAGTCGCTCTTTTTACCAAATTACATATACATATACATATGCATTTGACTATAGGCAGCAGCGCAAGTCAGCCAAAGAGACTTCTTAATCAGTGCGGACTCATCCATGACGACAGATACGGGGGTGTTGGCTGGGAAATATTGAGAAGCAGTGTTCACGGGCTCGATGACGGTTTGTATTGTGGTGACGCCTGTCCTGGGAAAGACACTATGCCGCGTCTGCGAATGTGTTCGAAGGAATGCACACATTGCTAGAGTTTCCTTCCAAAGGGTGCAGGTCTTTGCAGCACTTCCCCGGTCTGGACTGGACCAGCACATCTCATGTCACGGAAAGTATGCAACGACTGAGGGCATTGACCTGTTCCATCAAGGCCCCCCACGCCTTCTTGCTCTTTTTTTTTTTTCGCTTTGTGTAATACCAGTGTCAAAGATCATCTAACTAAGCAGCGGCGCTTGAAGGCTAATCGATATACAAAACAATGACGTGTGATGGACGCTCTCAACCTACAATGCGCTGTCGTGGTCAACGATTGAATTCTATTGCCCCATGCTCAAAATCTCTCGTCGTCGTCCCTTGTATAAGAAATCTTTCATGTGTCTGAAGCGCAAGACACCGCCTCTTCCTTCACTCCCCCTCAGCAAGACACATTTTGTCCTCATTTCCATGACCCACGTCGCATGTCCATCTCTGTCCCTAGGATATTCTTCCCGAGTCAAGAATTCTGGCCAGCAGATAGGGGTGGACTGCTCGTGCGCGAATCGGAATTGCGTGCTGAAATCATGTCCTCCGACAGACACGCATAATACCGTCTGAAGACATGAGAAGTACCCAAGTCGACTTCGGGCATGAGCTTGATGAGCAGCGGATACAAGACATCCATCAGCCGGGCCAGAGCAAGTCGAAGAAGCAGCACGTCGTCTTGTGAGCCGAACGAATAGGCAGCCTCGAGGCCGTCGCAGAGGTATTTTAGCTCAGGAATCATCTTTCTAGAATCCGCAGCAGGGTCGGAAGAGTTTGCGCTCAGATGCGCCGCTAGGCTGGCCGTCGCCTGCTGCATGACTTGCAGGACGTGAGTCTTCATTGCTTCTACTCCCAGCTGCGTGGCTCCCAGATATAAGAGAGCACTTCGGGGTACGTGAATCAGGCTGAGTGGATTATCTCGGTCGTAATCACAGATTTCGAGGCCTGGTCCCGCGCATCTTTGTCAGACTTGTCGCACTCCTCGAGTGATAGAGTGTGGAGAGGACCAACTTTTCGTGTACATGAATCTCAAAGTGTGCGCAACAGGCTCGTAGAACAAGTCCATACGTACTTCGACTGGGGTGCTCTGCTGTTATGGGAAAGGCGGTCAGTTTCAAGCAGGCGGATCCATCATGGGTGCGCCTCCGTTGTTCATGCGTCTACACGAACCATATTTACCGGTGGAAGATGGTCTCGAAACCATGCAGATTGTGGCTCGACGATACTGCGATGAACAGCAAGGATCCTTGGCCCTATCATGACCAAAATGTCCGCGCCGATTGGCTGAGTCCAAAGTCTACAAGCAACCGTCAGTTCTTTGTCCTCGTCTCTCCATCGGTCAAATTGAGTGCAGCTGCAGACCTGTGACCGGCCCGCGGCTCGTACTCTTGAGCTTGCTTTCTCAAGAGTAATGCTGCATCTTCCTCGGGATCCAGACTTGAGCAATGTCCGTTGGTAGCTCGAGTGTCTGTGGCCTCAGTCGTCGTCTTGACTACCTGTTTACCGAGGTCCCTGTTGCTGCGAGTGTCAAAGTCCGAAGTGACGCTCGGCCAGTCTGTCAGCAAGTTGGCAGCAGGCCGCTTCGTCGTCCAAGGATTGATCTTTGGCGGTGATGCTGGCTTGAAGGTCTCATTGCTCGTCCCTTTGGATGCTCTCGCGTTACTTGTGTCCACCTGAAGTGGGTTCTTTTCTGATTTCGTTTTCGTTTTCCCGTCTGATGGCGTTTTGGCCATGGTGGTGGCAAGCCAAATCCAAATCCAAATCCAAATCCAAATCCAAATCCAAATGCACGGGACACAAGACAATGTTTGTGAGAGAACAGATGCAAGTCAGCCGAGAGCTTTCACAATTCAGATCCATCCGCCATCCTCAAGCTCCCTTTGTGTAAATTTATCGTGCACGTCTGCAATGGCGAGTGTTCAGGGCTGTTCTGTACCTGATCGCGGATCGTTGAAAGACGAGTGAGGAAAAAAGACGACACCGGGGATGGCTGGATATGTCCCTGGTGTGAATATGCGCTGACGGAACACATGTTGCTGTATCCAAGTGAATTAAAGTGACGAGAAAGTGAGATGGAGCGATGGGCCTATAGCTTTGGAGCCTGAAAGTCGTTTGATTCCTGAGTATCCCATGCTGTGACTTACTACTCATGCTGCTCGGTTGCCTGGGCTGCCTGCCTAGCGGACCTAAGTCATGCGACCTGCTGCAGGCTGCGACCCTGAGGTCTTCCTGTCGAGCCGGATTAAAGTGTCTCCCGCGCGCGTATCGCGACAAGCTGCAAAACGGCATCGATTAAACCGGCGGGGCTTGCTCGTCTTGCAACTCGAGCCACCTTTGCGAGCAAGTCACCGTTGTGCGACAAGAGCGCCGTGCCCGATTCAAAGTTTAGAATACCTGACAACGCAAGGACCCGATTGCCTTGCCGCGTAGCTCTTTGAAGCCCAAATGGTCCACGAACCCGTGAGAGCATGACTGGCATCGGATGCAGACTCGGCAAAGTCTCCATTGGATGAGCGAGGTCAGTCACTCGCAACAAGCCGTCCTCATTGATCGCTTGGATTTCCTGGCGAAGCAGCAGCAGGGTCCCGATTTGCGGCTTGTCATGGAGATTTCGGAGTCTCCGCAACTATGCCAAGCCCAATGGCCAGAGCTCGGCATTCCTACCTGCGGCGATGCCTAGCAATCGTGCTGACGAAGATGGGTGCTCGCGCACGAAGCTGTTTCCATGATGGTCTCAGTGCTTTCGAGTATCCAGCCGGCCAGGGAGGAGTCTGGAGGCAAATGCGGGCCTGGAAACCATTGCTCAGAGCTGAACGCAAGGAACGGACGCTGACTTGGCCTCGTTTCATTCCTTCAAATCAATCTCGTCGAAGTCGAGTCGCTCAAATGCTGGGAGATGTCTATTTGTCTGCTTGGATTTGCAGACAACGTCCTCGTGTCCCTTGGAAACACGATGCTAGGTCCTATCGTTGTCTCAATCGTCCAGAACCAGTTTACTGGTCTGACTTCATGGGCTCAAACAAAACAAAACCACCAGGCTCCAAAAGTTCCTTTCTCTCTTTGCAACATTCTGCTCCGAGCACCAAATTTGGACATAACAAAGGCGCTTTGTAATTTGGGCTCGATTTACCTGGCAACATGACAAGGCGAGATCAATAGCACAATTCTACCTACCTGGCCAGCGGGATTTCATCCGGCTGACTCTTGCAAGGGTTGAAAATGCGTTAAGCATTTCCGTCAAACCAAATACTGGCCACATGATGAACGTTGCCTCGAGGAATGAGCGCGCGGCCGTAGTCCGAGTTGGCCAGACTGACCATTTGATCCCAAGTCCCTTTCTCCCTGTTGAATTCGGTCGCCGTCTCTGACTTTCTCACTTTTCTTATTTCATTTTTCAACGTGACTTCGAAACGACCGAGGCTGACTTGACTCGACATCGGGCATTGTTCTTACGTCGTTTGCGAAAAAACTTCTGAGTACTAATATGAGATGTGCTTCGGTCAACTCACTTGAAGCCGTCCATAGCTTGGCGAGAACCACGTCGGCATGAGTAATGGCCTACGAGAAAATGACGAACAGATGTCAGCAGTGAGAATTCTGTCAAAAATTGAGGATTTTAGCATGGCCTGTCTGCAAGTTGTGCAGCTCAGAATTGATACCGAAATATATATAGTGCTGCTTAAAGAGGATACAGGAGCTGTTTTCTAGCCAGATCATTGAACTCGCACTGAGCTCTCATCGGCTCTTTATCCCAGGCTCTTTGAAACCTCATTTGGATTATCTATCCGATACCAATAGCGAGCATTTGAGAGCCAAAACATTGAATTACCTGTCTGGCAGGTCCTCATTCGGGCCAAATGGTCGACTCGCCTCCAACTGTATCGGTATCTCGGGCCCGTCCGAAACATCGCGAGGGTTGATGACACTATTTCTTGGTCTGAATCTTTCTTCTATTTTGACCTGCCCTGTATAAGTATGCTCAGATCGAATGGCCGCTGCCCGATCAGCGAGCTCTGCACAATTTGCGCGGGAATGCCTGGCAACAGAAGCAAACGAACGAGCCTGGACGAGGACCAACGTGCATAGAGTCGGCATTTCATACACACGTGGGTTCACAATTCAAGAGGATGGGTGTTTCGAGGTTGCATGCGCTTCGCGGAATCGTTTCATGTGGACTTTTGAAGCTGCGCAAATCATGATGGCATGCCTCGTGCGTCACATCGCAGACGTCGTACCAAAGGCGCAAATTCCCAGGTCGAAGCCTTACATCTACAGCTGCTCAGGGTACCAAGGCTGAGCCGGAGTCCTTGCTCGCATCAGTCTCTCGCGGAGGCCTGCATGCAAAGACGTTCCGCATCTTCCCGCTGGGCTGAAAAAAAAAGTCGACGTCCGTCAGGCGGTACCGCTCGCCAAGTGGTTTCGAACGCCGGAGACGTGAACCGCATCTCCGGCCACCGGAGAATGATGATCTGATTGGTGGAATGGTCACATAGCATCTACGCGGAGAAAACCTCACAGCAAGACGGTTCATCAATATCGCCCCGTGTTGGCTTATCATGATGACGGGTGGAGCTCCAGTGGTGAGCCTTCCTTCTGGAGTGCTATTCTTGGCGTTCAATAGTACATTGTAGTCCAGCTCGTCGAAGAGCAGCGCTGTCATGTCGACGAAGCTGAGGGTCGGAAAATGCAACGCAGAACGCCACTGGGCGTTTGAGTTGACGCTATCCATGCACTCTATGAAGTCGTCGATGCAGAGCAGGTTGGCCACTGACGTCGTGTATCCAGGGAGTACGGGCCTGGGACGTCTCTGATGCCGATCGTCTCTAGAGAACTGCGCGGACCAACCTAGGAAGGAGCTCGTTGCCTGGTATCCAAGTGGCACTTGACACTGGTCTGGGCATGGACCGCGGCTCGGTTGGAGAGCCTGCCAACTTGTGCGTATCGTATAGTGAGGGCGGGACCGTGCATGTTCGCGCGATGGCCTCAATATCCCTGTAAAAGACATGTCATGGAAAGAAGAAGACGAAAAAAGCTATCGCAAGCTGCTGAATGCCTGATGATTAAGCACCCTTGCTGAGACGACATTGAGGCCCTCACGTCGAAGCAGCAGGGCAAGACAGCATCAGGAAAGAGGTCTTCATGACTAATCTGTGAAACCCAACCGTTTAACCCTCCCGGCGTCTGCGACCAAGACGACGCATTCCTGGAGCGGATTGATCCAAGTCTTCAAATGTATGAGGCATGCGAATTTGTCCACGGCAAACGAGACGATTTGGAATCCACCATGTTTCGGGGCCGTAGTGCATCAGGGACCGGCGCTCAAGTGCTGTCTGTGACGGGAGGTGCTATGCCAAGCATGATGCTCCTGCCAGACTCGTAGCGCCAGCATTCGGAATACTACCAAACAAGGGCAGTGAGTACTATCGCTCTCTGCTTTTTGCATCCAATGACTAGAGCTGTATTACAAACCTGTCGCGAGTAACAGTCGCATTCGAAAAAAGCCGCCAAGCATATCAAATTGACGTCAAACTGCGCCGTACCCAAATTGTAGGCAGGCAGGCATCTTCGAGGCATGAGATACCTCGAGACGGTTGCAAATGCCATCCATCCCTAGAGTGATTCTGCGTAGGCCGTCCTCTGATGACAGAAAGCTTCCTCAAGACAGCCCTCAATGCAAAATTAAGATGCCCAATGCAAATTTGGGTTTGAACGTCTCCAACGAGGTGCTCGAATAACAGGCACTGTTCGTGTACAAATTGCATGTGTGAAAGTCCCTACAGTAGTAGTCAAGCTTGCCCACACAGCCGTTGAAGCGAATCTGGAATGTGAAACGGGACATCTGACGACATTGCCATTTGTTGAAGCATTGAGTGACAGCGATGTCCCTGCCAAGATCAAAATTCCCGCGAGGTCGGCTGTATCCAAGCATACATGACGTAGAAGGCATACTACTGTGAACCTTTATGCTGAAGACATGGAATTGAGGCCCAAGCCCCTTTGAAACCCCACTGATCGACGGTCTACCGTCGATTCCATAGGGTAAATGCTACAGCAGGTATTCAGGTACGCATGCATTTGTGCAGGGTGTCCCGAGCGCCAAGCCCGCTGAGCGGTTTAAAGAGCCTTGCAGGTCGCGATGAAGGGGCTGGATGAAAAAAAGCCAGTCGTGATTGGCCTCGGGTGAAGCTCAGAGGCGGCCAAGCGCCCCGAGGTGATTGAACATTGTGTCTGGGATTTTGCAGATGTTCCTGCATACAAATGTACAGGTCGCAGCACATACGGGTCTTTTTTTAGCAACCGTTTTGGTAGACACCTACGACGGAGTACATCTGTACATTACAGTACGTACTAGGTACTAGGTACCTACGCGCCCACCCCCTAGTTTTAGTGACAATCCGACCTTTTTGGAAAGATAACCTGAGGTCCTGTCACTCTGACTAGATTTTAAATGTATCCTACAAGACTACCTAACTAATTACTAGAGCTCTTGATTCTGAACGAGCTCTGACCAGCTCTGACCAGAAACAGAGGTGGCGCGCGATGGTAGGTAGGTACATACACACATACATACATATGGATGTATGTTAGTACCTCGAATGCAATACCAGGCGCCAGCGCCGAACACATCTCCGTACACTTCGGCACACTTACAAAGATGTAGCGTTCCATTGAAAAGACCGGGCAGTGGTGCCTAATTCTCCGTGCCAAACGGCCCCTGTCAACCTGCCTTTCTGCCTTTCTGCCTTTCTGGCTTTTTTCTGGACCCGCGAGCTCGGGACACGCCACCACGGGAAATCGTCATGTTTTATTTATCAATGTCTGCGAGTCGAGTAGGTCAACAGTTGGGCTTGCCGCGGCGGAGAAGCCCAGTTGCAATGAGTGATCCGTGTCCTCACCCGCAAAGCTGGCTCTGGAAGTAGCCAAGGCTCCGGGCAAGGGGGAACAGCGGCTCGACAATAGCAAGACATGGCGGCCGCGAGGCACGGAAAGGCGTCGCGCACAGACATCAAATGTAGGCAGGCGATCGCCCTCCAGACAGGGCTTTGGCAATCTGAGGTTGAGGAGCAGATTGATCAGGGAGAGAGAGTGAGGGGAGGGGGTGGGCTGTTGGACACGTCGTGTGACAAGTGATATGCACACTTCTGTCCAGGCGCATCCACACGGGTGGTCGACGACAAAGAGATTGATGATGCTCAAGATGTGAAAGCGATTTTGATACCGGCATGTGGATATCCACGCCAACGGAAACCACCGTGACAAGCGATCAAGGGCAGGAGCAGTCAAGAGCAGCTGGCCTTCCGCTTCTTCTTCAACACATGCAGTGTCCACAAAATTGATCTGAGAGCGGGCTCAGTGGGGTTGGAAATCAAATTGCGTCTGCACGTCAGCATTCCAAAGCCCAGCGCCCAGCGCCCATCCAAATTCTGCACAATCAATCCACCAACTTGTCGTGTGTTCCCAGGCGAAGCAGGTGCTTGAAGAGCCGGCTCGCGAGAGCTGGCTCGGCGAACCATGTCTGGCAGACAGGGTCGAAGAAGGGTCGCGTGTTAGTTTTCGAGGGCAGTTGGCCTGGCCGCTGTCTGCACTAGCCGCCCAAGGGCCCAAGGGATCGTTCTATTTCGGGGGCCAGTCTCTCCCCCTTCCCCCC
>JMQE01001174.1:0-32857 GCA_000731825.1 Hypocrella siamensis
GGAGGGGGGGGATGGAGGGATGGGGGATACGTAATCGGTACTCGGTCGGTACTGCGCACCAGTCGCGCGGCTGAAGAGGGTTATGTGGGGTGCATCTTCTACAGCTACCGCTACAGGGAGCAGCCAGCGCCCCGCTACAAGCAAACAGCCTGGAGCCAGTGTACATGTAGGGCTCCGATGAAAGTCTCCCGGGTCGCACAGGGCGTCAAGGGTACCAAAGCACCGTCATAGCAATAGGGGCAGTCAGAGCGTCAGGGTTATAATTGCAACGCTCGACACGTCGGTAGGTATTAAAGCGGGCGAACGTACACTATGGAACGTCCCTGACTCCTTACGTGATCGGGTGAGCTTTCTTGTCGATGCATACATACTAGGTACATAGTATGTGCATATGTACATCATATGTACTGGGAATGTATGTGCCCTTGATGCCGTCAAAGTCCCCAGTGTCGCTTAGGGGAGCACTGGCACTGATCGGTGCATGAATGAATGAATAAATGGATGGATGGATGGATGGATGGATGAACGAGCAACCCGAGAGCCATGCACAAGCCGTACGCATCTGGAAAACGAGGCTGGAGGAGCAAGATTGCGGGGAAGCGAGTGCTTCGTGCTTCGTGCGTCCTACTCCTCCTGATCCTGTTCCCCCTCTTCCTTCTCCTACTCCCAACCTTGGGCTGACTTTGGACTGGGGATTTCATCCTTGTCCGGATTACCATTTCTGATTGTTCTCTCTCTTGTTTTCTCAATGGGCATTTGCTGCCGTGTGTCCCGAGAGCCGTCACGCGGCTTCTTGGTACGCCAAAAACGCGTCTTATGACGCTGGTCATCGTGTTGAACACGGGGCGCAATTCCAACCCTCCCAACTGCTGTCCTGGCATGGTCCATATCGCGTGATCAATAGGCAACAGTGTTGGCTTTCGGCTTTCGGCTTCAGGCTTCAGCCTCTGCTTTCACGGGAAACCATGGACGATCACAACGGCTGGGGTGAGGTTGTCGTGTGACTCCATGCTTGGCCCGGCCCGGACCAGGGAGTCTTGAAGCCAGGGAGCGGTCGTTGGGCTTACTGCATCATTTTTCTGCCACAAACAAATGGCCTGGAGGCGCGTAAAAAAAAACCCACCCTTTCGGCACCGTCAAGACTCCGTGAGGCCCATGGGGGAGGGGTTACGAGGGGTTACTGCAGACTTCAGATTTGGTCATGGTTGTTGTGCCACCTCAAGCTGCACCCGTACATATTGTATGTACGGAGTACATACATACTGTACATGGGCGGGGGAGCTCGGGAACAGCCTTCCAGGCTGCAAAGACGACATTGGCAAGTACTGTACTCCAAACATCGACCCCAGCTCGGCCATCACTTGCCAGCCTGCGCGCCGGATTCCGTAAAAGACATCAGCAAATTCTCCATGCTTCGCCTCGATGGATTCCCCCTCCCCCCTTTCCAATCTGCCTCTGATGAGTACTCCGTCTGATGAGAACTCCGTCTGATGAGTACTCCGTACAGACGCATCTGCGCGATGATGACTATCAAGGGAGCATTTCGTCACGAAAGCGCCAGACTGCATATGCAGCCTGAAATGACATATGCAGGCACTTCGGCAAGGCGATACCACGAGTCGGCGGGATGCATGCGCGCCTGAGGCGACCCAAAGAAATCCCTTGCAGTCATGATTCTTTCTACTTTGCCCCTGCATGCGATGCCACTCTCCTCGCGAGCCCCCTTTTTCCATGTCCACCGGCCTGCGTCTGCGTCTTCTTCGCCCGCCAAGCAGCTATCGGGCAATGCGCCAACCAAATCATCGTTTGAGCTTGAGGCCAGGAATCCAATCACGGCCAACTACGGCACGAATCAAGCCAAAGAAACGCTGACTGTGCATGACGACCACCCAAGCCCGACTTGTCGATCACGCCTTGGCGAGCACCATTTTTACGTGTTTGTACAGTATGTTGGCTGAGAGCCTTGACAGTACGGACCACCGCGTAGGACAGGCTGTGCTCCGAGCCACCTGACTTGCCGACGAACATTACACAAAAGACGCTACATCTCGAATCGGCTCACCACCACATTCTCCAAGAGGCGCGTCCGGCGTCCCGCAAAGCTGCCATGTCATCTCCCCTGTCTGCTCTTCACAGGTAAGCAAGTACAGAGTACGAAGAGGATCAGAAGCTGGAAATGATGCGCGGAGTCGCGTCACAGGGCCATGCCATTTGGGGATGCGCATGATGAAACATTTGGTTACCTTGGGGCTCAACCATTGTCACGATCGTTTCTCCAAGTGGTCTATTTTTAAACACGACCAAGTTCATGAACAGGATCGTTCGCCCTTCCGTACTCCCACCTTAAAGCTTTGTGCTGCCGCTTTTGTGGTGTCGAATACGAAGGAGCTTTTCGAGGCAGAATCTTGACAGATTCCGAAATTGCCTGCCCCGACGTAGGATGATGATGATGATGATGATGATGATGATGATGATGGCTACGGAAGTCAATGAGTGACACGGCCAGTGGCAGTTCAGTGTCTCACAGCATTCGTCTTCGTATCCCAGTAAGACGGCCCACCTGCAAATGTCGTGGTCCTGGTTCGCTCCTCCAACAGTGTCGTTTGCAGTCAATTCTGCACAGCAGCTTGGGCCCAGAAAAAAACATGCGACAAGACCAACGAGACAGCAAAGAAAGGGTGATCGTGTCTGGTCAGACAGCAGGTCAAGGGACACGGACACCGAGCCATAGGATTCTTGATTGTGCCAAGTCGCTGGGAGGACGACTGGTGTACCTTGAGCTTGCAACGCATGGCAGCCAGCGATGCTTCCAAACATTGCAGCATCGAAAATTTGCGCTTCCGTTTCTGGCAAGGCGCGTCGAGTCATGTTGTTTCTGTGGCAATGTGTCGTCAACAATTTCGCTCACTCGCTGGGGCTCATGAAAGAGCCATGCAAACTGGTGCACCTGGCTTTGCAAGCCGCGGTATCGCGTTCCTGATTCTGCTGCCGTGTCCGGAATACTTTGAGGCAACTTGCGACATTCAACATTTCGTCGACATGTCCCCAAAGCGCACAGGAGCAGAAGAACGAAAGAGGCTCGGGGGGTACAGTTCTTTTACGTCAGCTTTCAACGGTGATCGCAGGTCTGAGGCCAATGGAAGCCGACGCCGCAAACGTTCTCTATGCACTATGAGAGATGCCACGCGCAGATGCAGAATTCGTGAACTCATGACACTCGGCTGTGACCAAGAGTCACTGGGATTCGGAGAGCATGATCCCGCTTCTGTACGTGATACAAGTGAGCAATAGCCGTCAACTATCCATGCAAAATTTGCCCATACGAAGCTGCGCCGTCTCGTCGGACCCCCAAATATCTCACCAGGGCCGATAGCGGGGCCAATCTATTCCCGCAACATTCTCGTAGCACTCCGTCACGTACGCGAATTCGTGGCTTGAAATGGCCCCAGGTGGCAAGCCGTCCAGCTTCGCACACTGAGCAATCAGCCGTACAGGCACACAGGTGTCTGGCATCGCAGTGGTATCTTTCAGACCCAAGCTGAACTGCTTCACAATGAGGAAGTTTTTCATCTGGTAGTATGGGACGGTTTCGTTGCAGATGGCGTACGACTCGGGATACATGAAGACATAGGGCACTGGGAGTCTCGTCAGGCCGATACCCTGGGCCCCCGGACCAATATCGAGGTATGCCGTGCTGGCCATGTCCGAGTCCACGTCTTTGTTGAGGGTGACGCCCCACGGCGATGGTGGTGTGCCTGCGTCTGAGATGACGGTCGAGATGGCAAAATGGAATTCCAACGCGGTACCGTTGATATAAAATGTTCGAGGATTCTCGTCCTTGGTGCCCACGCCCAGGAGGGACTGTCCGGCGCCAACGTGGATGCTGTTGATGTATTTGCCTTGTATGGACGGGGCAAAGTCGCGACCAAGGTCTGTCACATTAACGATGAGGTTGAAGCCTTGAGACTTGAGGGCTGGGGGAAGGGCTGTTGAAGGGCTGTCGACCGCCAAGGCAAAGGACGATGAGGCAACTGTGCTGACGAGGCCAACCAAGCCTCGAGACAGAGGTGCGACACGCATCGGGATTTCCCTTTGAATCTCGGCGCCTTCGTACCAAGATCCGATTGATGAGTATTGGCAGGTGTCGAGACAGCCAAGGCCCTTCTTGTTTGACGGTTCGCAACAATGATGTTGGATGGAACCGTGTCAAGCCCTGTATGAGAGCAGATGAGGAGGCTGCTTCTTGACTTGACGTACCCGGTGCCGACGAAGTCGGTCACCGAGCAACGAGTAGCAACGAGAGGCAAACTGGAACGACCAGGATTGGTCCAACAAGCGTCGGTCAGGTGCTTAGCAATCCGAATCAATAACAGAGGTCGTGATACCACGTGGGAGAGAGGTGCGGGCTTGCCAGAAACTCCTTGGGCCAGGCAATCTCAAAAAGAGAAAAGAAGGAAAGAAGGAAAGAAGGCAAATGGAGAAGAAGAAGGAAAGGAGCAAAGAAGAACGGGATGGGGAAGAACAGAGAAGAGGAGAGGAGAGCAATGCAGACACTCTGATTAAGTCAGAGAATCGGACCGGATTCAGCATCTTGGCGGTGCGACCATTCTAGGCGAGGTCAAGAGGCCACGTGCTTAGATTGAACCTGGAGCTAGGACAAAGAAAGCGACTTGCACCAGGCACACAGAGAATGACTTGGTTTGCCTGAAAAGTCTTGTTTTCGTTATGTTACTATGTAGCTGCATGAATGTGTCAACTCTTCGACGGCCACAAGCCGTGGATATGAATGTATATATATCTAGAGGGAGAGAGAGAGAGAGAGAGAGAGAGAGAGAGAGAGAGAGTCTTTTCTCACGGCGATCAAAGCTTCTGGCAGATCTGGACGCCTCGGAAAAACGAAGGAAACGAAGTGCTTGGGTAGCTTCAACACTAGTCTTCGAATGAAAGAGGGGACTCGTGTAGGGAAGGGCTGGATGCGGATCCTGCAGTCAAGGCCCGTTTTGTTGAGCATCGGTGCCCTGGGTGCTTAGGAAATCGAAGCCAGCACGGTGCGAGTACGCAAATCGACCGGCGCCTGCCTGGTCAAGGATGCGCTCAGCCATGAGCGTCCTGGAAAACGTTCAATCGGGCGTCCGCTTCCCATTTGGCCTCACGCAGTCGAGCCGGAAACCTCATCTGCCATGGCTTTGCCAGCAGCACGACCCGAAAAGATGCATCCGCCCAAGAACGTCCCCTCGAGAGAATTGTAGCCATGAACGCCACCACCGCCAAAACCGGCCGCTTCGCCTGCAGCATATAGACCGGGGAGAGTCGTTCCGTCTGCTCGCATCACCTGGCTTTGCAAGTTGGTCTCGATGCCGCCCAGTGTCTTGCGGGTCAATAGATGCAATCTCACAGCAATCAAGGGACCTTTGGACTCATCCAAGATACGGTGCGGCTTCGCAATTCGAGAAAACTTTTCGGGCCAGTAAGATCGTCCATTATTGATGAGCATCGCCTGCGCGTCTTTGGAGTAGGCATTGTCGAATTGCGAATCTCGCGAAGCAATCACCTTTTGAATCTTGTCAAACTCTAGCGCCGGACCGCCGCTCTCTTTGGCGAGCTCGTTCATGCCCTGGACAAGATGTTCCAGATTGTCCTTGATGACGAAGTCCTTGCCGTGCTTCATGAAGTTTTGCACGGGGATAGGGCCTTGTTTGTTCAATATTCGGCCAAGAACTTGCCAGAGGCTCTTGGCGGTGACGTCAGGATTCTGTTCAGAACCAGAGAGGCCGAACTCCCTGGTAATAATGGTCTGGTTGAGGATGAACCAGGTATAATCATGGCCGGTCCGGCAGATGTGCTTCAGTGTGCCCAAGGTGTCGCAGCTGGGGTACAGTGGGGGCGGCAATCTTTTCCCGGTGGCATCGAGCCACAGAGAAGAGGGCGCTGCCAGAATGCGAATGCCGTGATTTGGCCAGATGGGATCCCAGTTCTGCAGGCCTTCGGTGTAGTGCCACATGCGATCACGATTGATGACATTTGCCCCTGCCTCTTCCGAAACGCCAACCATTCGCCCGTCGACGTAAGCCGGCACACCAACGACGAAATTCTTGGGTACTCTGGGACCGAGACGGTCGACGGGCCAGGCCGCCTTGATGGCTTCGATGTTGCCACCTATGCCACCAGATGCGATGAGTATGGCGGATCCGCGGAGCTCAAACGTATCCGAAGCGAGGCGCGACGACTCGACACCGCGTGGGGAATCGTCCTCTTCCAGGATGCGACCCTTGATGCCTGTTGCCCTCCCTGTCTTTTCGTCGATGATGAGCTCGTCGACAGCATGGCGATGCTTGAACTGCACGATGCCATCTCTTTCCGCCTTGAGAACTGGCTCCTGAAAAATCCGGACAACCTCGGGCCCCGTGCCCCATGTGAGGTGGAACCGAGGAACAGAGTTGCCGTGGCCATCAGCCCTTCCGTCTCCCCTCTCAGCCCAGCCGACACTGAACAGGAAACCCAGTCCGAGGCTCTTGACGTATCTCTCCATCTCATCCGCGGCAAAGTCGACGAACGCCTTAGCCCATTGTCGTGGCCAAAAGTCCTCCTTCTCCCGGTCGAACTGGGCCGAGTTGAGCCAGTCTTGTAGGGCCAGTTCGCGCGAGTCTTTGATGCCTACCCGACGCTGCTCGGTAGAATTGACGACGAACAAACCGCCGAGCGACCAGAACGCTTGTCCGCCGAGGTTGTCGGCATTTTCCTGATCCACGATGATGGTCGAGATTCTGCGCTTCGAGAGTTCGTAAGCAGCGACCAGGCCGGCAAGACCGTGGCCGATGACGATGACCGGCTGGCTCTTTGTTTCTGCCATGGCATCAGGATGTTGTCGACGCGCGCTTTCGCCCGAGGTTCAGATGTTGGTAAACAGCGCATGTCGAGAACAGAAACGCCGCGTGCTTACGGCGTTTCGTCATCAACATTGGATGGAACGGGCGCAAGGACCTGGACCGCCAGGCAGATCAGCCAGGCGGGAACCAGCGGACCTCGGCGCTATGCTCGTGGCGTGTACTATTGCTGCGAACCATTACGTTCCTAGTACGTACCTAGAAAGCTCACCTGCAGACCTGCAGAACTGACCAACAAAATCTCTGCAGGGTAGGCGCCTACTAATAATTTAGTAAGATGGTAAGATACGCCCTTGCAAATACTCCAAGAATATTGGCCCGAGTCCCTGACAGAACTGCGTAAGCAAGACCGTGTCCCGACATAAGGGACCTTTTCTCATCAGCTAGCGAGCGTGTGTCATGCACTACATGAGAAAGATACTTTGACTTGGTCGTTGGTGTCAATGGGTCTCTGTCAATTTCGAAGAAATGCTGCCGAGGAGACCTCGCACTCGACAAATCGCTCGATTATTCCAATATTATACCTCAGGTACATAATGACGATGGGAATACTGCGATTCGAAGCACGCCCCAGGATGCGTCGCCCGCCCATATGAGGAATCTTTAAGAGAGAATTTATGACGTAAATATAAAGGCTCACAGGCTTGCAGGACACGCATCTTTCGTGCACTTTTCTCAGAGCCCATGCTTTGTATTGGTATTGTCAAACCAATGTGAAGATCCATGAGGATCCTCAACTCCACTACTGCAATAGGGCTGTTCGGGAAAGATGATCCCTCGCTTCTCGTGTACCTCTCAAGCCGACTTGTTCCCGAACCGTATCTCATTTTAATCCCGTTTTCGGGAACTAGAGCAACATTTCTTCTCTCCGACTGTGACGTGCTGCAAAAGGAAGACGTTGGGCACGTATCTCTCGCGGAGAAATGATTTGTCCTCAGGAGCATATTCGTTTTCCCAACACTGCAACCGTTCTCGCCCACGACCTGCCCTGGGAGCGGCAGATTCTGGGTTGATGTGGACAAGAGCCATCCCTCAAAGTCGAGCGCCAAGTCGAAGATTCTGCTTCGCGTACGGATGTGCTCCACGACGAACGAGATGATCGATCGAAGCAGTGTTGAGAAACTCGGGGCTCGCATCGCGCATGAGATTCGTTATGCCGCAAAGCCGCATGGCGGTGATAACCTCGTCACGCAAGACTACAGTCATAGACATCATGTTAGGACGAGAATCAAAGGAAGTCTTCCATGCGATGCAACTTACTGTCGACGGCGCGTGCGACGCCTTCCTGGCCGTAGCTGACGGCATACATGAAGGGCCGTCCCACCCCGACAGCTGACGCACCAAGACAAATTGCCTTGACGATGTCAGAGCCTCTTCTGAAACCTCCATCAACGAGAACATCCATGTGCTGGAATACTTGGGGGCAGTTTCGATGCAGTTCTAGGAGAGTGACGATGGATGGCTGAGCGGTGTCGGCAGCCCTTCCACCGTGATTGCTGACGACAATGCCCTGACAGCCGAATTCGAGCGCGGTGCGCGCATCCTCCCATCTTTGGATACCTTTGATGACAAGAGGGAGCCGCGTCTGCGTGCGAAGCCATGCAAGATCATCCCACGAAAGCGTGGAGTCGTGGAAGGAGCCGGACTGACTAGCCAGGCCGCCAGTGGCTTTCCCCACCTGACCAGGCGAGGAGGAGACACTCGCTTCCTCGAGCTGGGCGCGCTCGTCATCGTCCCGTTTGGACACCACGGGAAGGTCGACGGTGACAAAGATGGCCTTCACTTTTCCTGACGCGATGACATGCTGAAGCAGCTCGGCCGTGTTTTGCCGGTTTTTGTCCACGTACAGTTGGAAAAATGCATGGTGTGGAGTTGATTGCAGGATCTCCTGGTGAGGGTACGAAGCCGAAGTGGAGATGCAGTGGATTATTCCCGAGGACCCGGCAGCTCGTGCGAGGGCCAGCTCGCCTTCTTGACCGGCTGTCCGCGCCAATCCTGTCGGCGACACGAATAATGGCAAATCGAGTTCGCATCCAAATAGCGTCGATTTGGTGGTGGTGCACGCCACGTCTCGCATGATTGATGGACGGAGCCAGATCTGTCGTAGTACGGCTAGGTTTGCGTCCCTGGTGATGCTATCATTGGAACCACCGTGGACGTAGGCCCAGGCCGTCCTGCTGAATGTGCTCTTGGCAGCGCTCTCAAAGTCGCGAATGCTAACGAGAGCTGCGAGCGCAGGCTTTCCTCCTGGGCCCCTGACCGTCAATTTCGACTCGGGCGCATTTTCATTGATCCAAGTTTCTGTAATCGACTCTTGGTCGAGTGTCCCGACGAAGCAATCCGCACTCAGAGAGGTCTTGACCAAGGACGGTGCATGAACTTGGTTGTAGGGCAAAGATGCATCTTTTCCGGCATACTGGTAAATCACTGGCAGCTTTTGTCAGTATTTCCAACCTCGTCACCAAGACCTGTCGGCAGCTACGTCAAATCTTAGACTCACAATCGGGACCGCCAGGGTGGGATGGTGCGAAGGCGCTCATGTCATAAACGTTCCCGTCAATCACAATCCATGCATCTGCGGGCTTGTCATGGAGCCGTATCTCGCTCGTCGAGAGCTTTCTCGCCATTTCAGATAAGTCTTGTGAAGCCTTTGACGCCCCGTCAACGGCAAAACTTGTCTGCGTCTGGCTTTGCGGTTTCTCCCCTTCGGCCCCCCCTTCAGTATCTTATTTTTCGCATTGCATCTTTCTTTCCCATGACGCCACCGGCAAGGCGGGAATGGGGGCGGGGTAGATAGTATCTAATATCGCCGTTTGGGAATACCACGTACGTATGCACAACGTGTTCCCGTCATTATGCGTGTTCATGCGAGATTAGGCCGTGTCTCCCCGTTTTATTAATCTACAAGTTATCGCCGACGACCGGCCAGCAAATGAAATCAGATGCTCAGATGCTCAAGGATCAATATACATACATATGTATGTACATCAATGGCGGTGTGGTCATTCATAACTGGGTCCCGTCGCCGATAGCACAAACGAACCTACCTGACAATCATGGAGTGACATGCGTGGACGTTTAAATTCGCATGACCTACCTAGTAGTCTACGAAATATTCTAATCGCGGGTAGATGTTTTCTTCGTCTTCTATTTTCCCCCCGCCCACATTGTTCAACTGCGCCCATTCGGCGGCCCTCAGACCATGCAGAATATTGAGCCTCGCATTCCAGGCATCCATGGCAGCGCAGCATCCAATGTTTGCTGGCCCCAAAACTCGGTGCTGGATCGTATAGCTGTTTGCCCTTCGCAAAGGCGCGAACATGGGGGAGAAGAACCCAGTTCAACAGGCAAACGAAATAAAGTTCGAAGCAACGACGCACGTGGACACCCTACCAAGCAGCCGGAGACTCGACGTCGTCCCAGCGGACGCATGGGGCCACTCCAAGGTCCGGCGGAGTGCAAAAAAAGTCGTTAACAGTTAGCGTGGTCTAGAGTTGCCATGGGGGGAGGCGTTTCAGTCCGAGCCGTTCATTGGTTCCAGTGGTAGATCCCATCTTCGTTAACCAGTCTCATATAGTCCACGATGAAAAACTCGGCGCCATCTGGCACCCTAGCGCGGCCTTGCTGTTGCTGTTGCTGCTGTTGGCTGCTCGATCTAGGGCTCGATCTACCTCATGTCTTCCCAATCGGTATTAGTTGCTGCGCGGCAGCTCCAGCCAAGACGGCGTAGCCCAAGATCCGGGCCCGTCATGCTTGGCCCAGAAACTCATTCGGGGGTCGTCCATCATGCCAGCGGCATCGCGCCGAGGCTTGCGACCAGAGCTACACCCACAAACCCGCTCCGAAACCACTTCGTTTCCGGGGTGGTGGAGGTGGAAATAAAAGCTCCTGTTCCCCATCTGTCACTGCTCCTCCCCAATGAGTGACTAGCCAGCGGCATTCTTCTACCGTGCCCACCTGATTCAATCGCACTCGTCACATTGGGATCTCAAGAACTAAGTCGGTCGCAGCTCAGCATGGCTAGAGGAAACAAGAGCATTGATTACGATGTTATCATCATTGGGGCCGGAATTTCTGGAATCAACTTCGCATACCGACTTCAAGAGCGCAATCCGAGCCTGAGCTATTGTATCGTGGACGCTCGTCATGAGATCGGCGGAACGTGGAGTCTTTTCAAGTATCCCGGTAGGTTTGCCTCGGTTCAACATTGGCGTTGTAGTAGTAGATGATGCTGACTGTGTGGCCACTTCTTGGTAGGCATTCGATCCGATTCCGATTTATTCACGTTTGGCTTCCCGTGGCGTCCGTGGGAGGAGAAAGAGCCGATCGCGCAAGGCAGTCTGATCCTCAAGTACCTCAAAGAGTCGGCCGCCGAACAAGGTATTGATCGGAACATCAAGTTCAACCACGACATGAAGAAGATGAACTGGTCCTCGGCATCATCCAGTTGGGTATTGGAGGGAGTTGCCAATGGGTCAGACAAATTCACTCTGCGGTCGACGTTTCTTCTCCTCGGCACTGGCTATTACGACTACAACAAACCCTTACAGGCTCGAATTCCCGGCATCGAGAAATACCAAGGCACCGTCGTGCACCCCCAATTCTGGCCAAAAAGCCTCGATTATACGAACAAGAACGTTGTCATCATTGGATCTGGCGCCACAGCTGTCACTCTTCTGCCGTCGATAGCACAACAAGCTGCACACGCCACCATGCTTCAGCGATCTCCCAGCTACATCCTTTCTCTACCCGAGAAAGACTACTTCGACAAAGCCATGCGTCTTCTTCTTCCTCGTTCATTTGCCAACCGTATCATTCGTTTGAAATGGATTCTCTCCGCTTTTCTCCTGACCACGCTTTGCAAGTGGTTCCCTCGGCTAGCTCGTGCCTTCTTCCTTCACCAGACTTCGCGACAACTCCCAAAAGGCGTCAACGTGGATCCGCACTTCACTCCTCGCTACAAACCCTGGGAGCAGCGTATGTGTTTGTGCCCGGGCGGCGATTTTTACAAAAGCCTGCGGACCGGAAGAGCCAGTGTGGAGACGGGTGTAATTGAAACCGTTACGGAGAGGAGCATCAAACTATCGTCTGGAAAGGAACTGAACCCTGACATTATCATCACTGCTACCGGGCTCAAGATGCACATAGTAGGAGGCATATCCATATATGTTGACGGTGAACCTGTCAGCGTGCCCGATGTGTACTTCTGGAAGGGTTGCATGCTTGAGAATGTGCCAAATCTCTTCGTCTCGATTGGCTACGTCGATGCCAGCTGGACCCTCGGAGCAGATGCAACCGCACAACTTGCTTGTCGTATGTTGAGTCGTCTGACGCAAGGAAACTACAGCGCTATCATCCCGCGGCTTAGCGACGAAGAAAAAGCAAAGATGCAAGAATTACCCCTCATGAGTTTAAACTCAACATATGTAGAAAAAGGTAAGAAATTGCTGCCCAAAGTAGGGAAAAGTCCGCAATGGATGCCGCGCTCGTATTACTACAAAGATATGGCAAACGCATGGTGGGGAGACATAACGACAGGTGTAGATTGGACGAGATGAAACATCTACTTGGTGTTTTCCTCTGTTTCTTTATAATTTATTTAAAAAAACGAAAATACGAATCGGCTTCTTTGGCCTTGATCAATAATGTCAAGAATACAGAGAAGAGGAATGGGTTTGCTTCGTCTACGATTTTATGCATCCGAACCTGGCTGGAATGCAATCAAACATGGCAACACTTGGCTAGCTGATACTCTGCGGCTTCTGAAGAGAAACCGGCGTCATATCTCGAGTCTGCCCTGCGCCAATCAAAAGACGTCATACTGGGGACCTTTGGCAGGCTGCGGACAGCCTCGGGTCAACCCAGCCTAATGTCGCAACGGACTTGCCCATGAAGCCATTTGCCATGGATCTGCATCTCAAGGCGGGGCAGTAGGGAGACTGTGCAATGACGGGCGCGAACCTGGCCCGGTTATCCATCATCTTCCCGATGTTGGCGGCAGGTCGCACCGCTTTCAGGGTTGATCATCTCATCTCTGCACCGTGACCAACGCGAGCCGGGCTTGCAGATGGCTGCGAGTTCTTTCTATAGGAAAAGAAATGTGTGGTCCTCGCATCATTTCGTATTGCCTCAAACCGACACTAGCTACAATCTCCAATTCGCGATGCCGAGGAGCAGCTGTTTAGCCTGTTCTTGGGCACGCCGACGTGTCAGATACCTTGACCTTGCTCTCATCTGGGCTTGCCGAAGTGTACTCTGCACTGCACAGACAAGGCACGCGATGCACAATGACGCAACTGGGAGGTAGGCCTACACCGAGTGTGTGGAACGTGCAAAAGCTTTGCGGGGTGTGCAGCAGAAGCTTCAAGTCATATTGGTCGAGGAAACTGGGTCAGGAGAACTCATCATCTGAGCATACTCTTTCTGGCGCAGAGCTGTACAGATCTACATGGTCATCTGAGTTGACCGCCAATCATGACATCTGAGGCCATCATGTCAAGGGGTCGCGCAGCCGCTCACGTACGCCTCTTTTTCGTCAAACCATACTCTCGCCAGCCTGTAGTGAAAGATCACCTCGGCGCATCATGACTTTCATTGACGCGACGGAATCCACCAAGCGCAAACTCGGGCGGAAAGATGCTGCTACTGCAATGCCGTGAAACGGTGGCAAGTTGTACGAATTGGGCGGCTCAAATTCCGACTTCGCTGGTGAACCCGAGGGTGCGGAATGATAAGAGGTAGCAGCCCCCATTCTTGAGTTACGATTCAGTGGCAATGTTCTATCCTTTCGTCCCTTTGTCCATGAGATGATTGAGATGATTTGCCATATACATATGTATATACAATGGGATGCTCCACCAGACGGAGCTGAAGGCGAGCTTCCTGTAAGAAAGCATGCCGGGGCATTACTTTGCTGCAAAAGTGTCTGGTCTCGGAGGCCGTGAGGGACGCGATGACGGATCATGACTTTTCTTCTCTTCTTTTTTTTTTTTACCCAGAAGAGCGGGAAGGGGGCTGAGAAAGTGTAGAGGTCCATTGGATCGGTCAAAGACAGTCGTCAAAGACAGTCGTCAAAGACAGTCGTCAAAGACAGTCGTCAAAGACAGTCGTCAAAGACAATCTAGAATATCCCCGGAATTACCCCCGCCTTCCTGTCCTTCTTACCGTTGCCGCAATTTTCTGGAGCGCCACCCTCGACGTCGTCACCGCCACCACCAGCGACGGCACGATTGTACACATCCAGCGTCGCCTGGGAGAACTTGCTGGAGAAGGTCTCGTAGTCGTCACAGCCGCCCGTGTGCAAGCCCCCGACGTCGCCAATGATGTCTCCGAGCCGCGTGTCCGGGTTGTAATTGGCTATCCAGGGAGCACCGCTGGTACCACTCTGCAGGGGACCACACTCGATGCCCAACTGACCCTCCTCGGCTTCGTAGGTGGTTGATGTACATTGCCGGGGCCTTTGCTCCTTGTAGGCATAACTGACAATCTTGACCTCCTCCTCGTAGCCTGCGTCGATCTTCAGCTTGTTCCCACCGGTAGCCTCTTGCACATTGACCATTTTACCCTTGTATCTGCCCTTGCCGAGAGTCAGGAAGGCAAAGTCAACGGCGATGTCGAAATCCTCGTTCCACTTTGGGTCGATGTATATGGCAGTAACCGGGTAGGTTCCGTATGGAGTGGCGCCATTGTTGTAGCCAGGAGCAAAGTGAATCTCGGTGCCTATCGTGCTGAGGCAATGGCTTGCTGTGATGATGATGTTGCCCTTGGGGCTCGCGACGACCCCGGCGGTGCAATAATGTTCTTTCAACTTGTCATCGTAGAGAGCTCCGATAGAAGGAATGCCATCAAAGAAGGTGCCGTCTGCCACGACTGAAGTTAGAAGAGCGCAGCAGGAGAGGAAGAAGGGAGAGTTGCGGGCAAGCAACATGATTATGGCACCTGTGGACAGGATGAAGCATCATGAGAAGCAGCGGCCCTGTAGGAGATCAATTGGCAGCGAAGGGTCACTCAGCTATTTATCAGCTCACGCCGCCTCGATAAGAACCAGGCTGGACATGGCTGACTGGGTTGGGATTCTGCAGACGCCGCTCAGGCGCGACACGATGTCGGCCCTGGACTTTTGCCAGCGATAATTCGAATGGCCCAGCATGTCGGGGACGCCACTGTCCGACGCGCATGAGTCCACGCTGCGCCCAAAGCCCGACGAGCCACAAGATCGAAGGTACAAATTACAGTACGGGCCGAGTTCCCAGCTGGCTGCGCCGACTGGGTTCGCCGACTTGGCCAAATTTGGTTTTGCGATCAATGATGATTTTAGCCAGACGTAGCTGCCGTCGATTTGCTGTACCGGGACAGACAAAACGTCTGGTCCATGCCGCCATCAATGCGTGGGGCTACCACTGGACCCGCTTCGACTCGCCTAGTTCAGCTGACCAACCGGGCGCGTGCGCACACCCCGTCAGCAACCCATCGGCCATAATCGCAATAATAGTATGCATACGGAGTAGTTGGTAATCTAGTCACTGGAGCTTCCGTTCAGGCACATCCTGCACAGTCGTGTACTAGTGTGGTTGCATGCTTGCGTCTGCTCACATTGAGCTCAAAAGGGTTAGCAGCATTTCCTTCCTATTGACCAGGGTGTTGTAAGATGAATTCCCGAGTTATTTCAGCTCTGCGTCGTTACCAGTCCCCTGAATTGCTGGCTTAGAGGGCAGAAATGTACCTAGGGTAGCCTGGCCGCCGCCTGGTCTTGAATTGGTGAGCTTGGGGGGCGGGTCCCCTCTGGTGTTCCCCCCAGCTCCGTCTGTCGTAAGAGACGACGTGATTCTTTGCTCGACCGACCGAGCTGGCAGCACACAGTGCTGGAGTAATTCTCGCCAAATCTCTGCCCCCGCATCCTCTTCTCGGAGTTACATCAAAAGACACGACGACTCAGGTACAAATGGTCGGCAAGCGGCCTTTCGCCGGGCTAAACGTCATTCATGACCCAAATAAAAATATCCATAATCTGACGACCCCTGATTTCTGCATGCCTGGTCCCACGCTGGGTCAGCTCTCACGGCACCCCTAATTCGTTCATTAGCCACGAGGGCGGCATCAAGCGGCCTTACACCACTTCCCATTATGTGTAGGACAGTCGCGGGAGCCACGGCGGAACCGTGCGTCTGGCGTTCCGTGGCGCTCACGGCGTGAGGTGGTAAGAATACAACAAAAAAAGTCAAGTTAGGGCCGACCGGTCTTTCAGCCCTGCACACTGGACTCACTTCACTCCCCTTCTCCTTTGATCCCATCTCCTTCAGTCTTTCTGGGCGCCCGCTTGGGTCACCTTGGTCGGCAATTGCCCATGATCGCCTCTCCGCGCTGCGACTGAGTGGTTTCACATTTTTTCGCCAGTTATTTTAGCAAGTGGTCGACTCATTCGACCAAACTGACGAGCCTCCCAAGGCAGACACGGACGAAGTCGATAATGCGCGATTCGATCCTCTAATTCGAGATCCGGTGACGAGTGCGCATCAAAGCTTTCTCGATGCCTTGAAAGCCGACTGGCCAGGGACAATCCGGATCCCGATATCAGGCTCGCTTATTACTATCAATAGCCCGAAATTAGCACCTTGCGAGGGTCAAAGTACCAGCATGGTCGCCCCATTGATCATCAGCTTCCTCGGCAATGGTAGTCAGTATCTGCGGCGATACCAATGTGTCTAGTCTGGCTCCACGCATCCCGCCAAAACGGCATAGTGTTAACGAATAGTCGATGCCCTTTTGTCACTCAAACAGGTATTCAGAAGCGCGTACGGGACAAGCGGGCTTGGTGGGTACGAAAGAAACGAAGCCTGGGCAAAATTGGGGCAATATTTCGTCGACGGAGTCATTTTGGGCGCGAGATTCTGTGCGAGGCGATTATGATCGGTCGGTCGTTGACAGGGCTGCGAGCTACCCGCTTCCATTCGACATCAGCCGCTTGGTCTGGTCACCCGCATTTTGAAAATGCAAGGTTGCCTGCATGCGATTGTTTCGCGCCGACAAATGAGATGTCGACTTGAAGCATTGGGAGCTAGCTCTTCGTCCATTCTTGCCCGTCAAGACGTCACACACATCTTGTGCGGATTGGACGAGGTCTTGTGTATGTCCTCTGAACGTTTCTATCATGCCGACTCGGTTGCCAGCAAATGTTAGGCTCCCCTTGGCCTCGGAAGATGAAGTGCTCTCCTAATGGTTGTAGCTATTCCTAAGGTCAATCGTTCGCGGCGAATTGACTGTCAAGGCTGGCCAACTAGAGCGACAAGCCGTCCTTGCGGCTTGCGTATGTTATCATCGATTCCGGTCAAATAGCTGGCTGCAGAACGAATCTTTTGACTTATTTCAACGAGTCCTATTTTGATGTTACATGAGGCCTTGCATCAAGTTTCTGGATATATCCGTGCTCATATCTGCGCTGTCCACACACCCTGGTATTGGCATGTACAGACCAGCGTCAAATCCACCAACTTCAAAAGGCATTGCTCGTCCCATATCGTCAAAGACGCTCAAAATATGCGAGTTCATCGTCGAATTATCTGGAATGTCGACGGGGGACGGGCCAACATCGACGGAGTTGATGACTGATTGGTGAGGACTTGGCCAAGCATGATCCCCCTTTGTATCAAGTGATGTGTATTGGTGAAGAGATGCGCCATTCGACGGCATCATTGCGTTTGCTTGACCGTGGTGTGCCTGCGAGGCTGCTTCTACTTTCTCTCCTTGGAACTGCTTCAGGCCGATGTATTTGAGCCGTGGCAGTAGCTCTCGGATGCTATTCCATAGCCTGCGACTTGCCATGCTGTGCCGGCTGAAGCCTCGAACAAGGCCGATGGCGTCATTAAAGCTTCTTGAACAAGGGGCGGCAAAGATGTCCGGTGCATGACAGATTGCGAGAGAAACGACAGCGAATGCGTTCAAAAGGAAATAGTTGAAAGCGTTTTGCTGCCGCGAGTAGATGTCCGAGGTCGCGTTCAGATGCACCAGAACCTGTATGGTATCTTGTGCAATCTCGACGGCAGTCTGCGCCCCCTTGATGTCCGCATTGATGCTGGCCGCACTCAAGAGGTGGTGCTGATACAGAGAGATGCGGATCAGATTTCCACGAAGGTACAAGAGCGCCCTCAGTCGCTGCAGAACACGACCTTGCGACGGCGAGTCAGGAGGCGCTGCCGGGTGGCGCATCTTGAGATGTGAAGGAATCGAGTCCATCCAGCCCTGCGTGCTGGCGTCCAGTCGCAAGGCAACATCTCGAGGGATCGATGGAGACGGCGCGCCAAGGGCCGGAATAGCATTCCAAAGGTCCGAACAAAGCCGAGCATACTCGACCATGCACCTCAAGTATGGCGAGTCAATGTCCTGGTCAGCAACACCCGTTAGCACGACCGAGGTCAGCATTCAGGACAGGGCCCTTGAGTTGGGGAGCACCTACAGCCTCGAACAGGGTAGCGTCGATATCACGGTCCGCCAATGCAAAGGACAAGCTGGTGCCGAAGCTCCATCGTCGATCGAGGACATAGCAGCACCAGAAAATCCTTTTTGCCCTGTGCAACGATTGAGGGTCGGGGAAGTTTTCATTGAGGCTATTCTGTCGGTGAAGGCCCATTTCCAAAGCCCCACGCGCAGCGACGCCTATGGTCCTCCAGGCCAACAGCTCGTCGTCACTGTGGAAGTAATAAATGCTCTGCCGATGATTGGTCAGTAAGGAGGCGATGGTCTGATTTGAACGGATTTGATTCAATCGTACAAGCATCATGAGGAGTTGTATGCCTTTCAGGTTTACTTCCGACTTGGATATCCGTGACGTCCGGGCCACGACGGTCTCTACGATGGCGGCGCAGAGGTCATTCTTGCCATGTGCTTCAATGGCGATGCCAGTAGCTACGGCAACCTTTGTCAGGTCAATGTCTGTCAAGACGGCTTGGATTTCGTCAGGGCCGGCAGCGACGTCATCGATGGCTTTCGGGTCCCTGATGAGTTGCAATATGCGCATCGAATTGAAGGCGAGCTCTGAGGAGTCGATGAAAGGGTAGACGGTCTCTACTTCCTCCCCAAAAACTGCAAGAAGGTGCGTGATCTCCTCGGTCGAGCAGTCTGCCCAAAATGCTGCATCCGTACCAGTGCCCTGCTCGATTTCCTCGGGCGAGCCGGGCGAGCCGCGGGACGGCGACGGCGAAGAGGGGATACCCATCTGCGTTAGTGACCGCTCGGCAATCATGAGGCCGTACGAGGGCCGGGTCGGGCCAACAAAATGAGGATTCTTGGGTATGTTGCTTCTGGGTCCGGTCGACGGAGATCTGTCCTGTATGTGGTCTGTCCTGCATGTACTGGTGCATCTCACCGGCCTGATTTCCTGGACGATCTTCGAGAGATGATTGACTTGGTCTTGAAGCCGCGCCACTTGATCGCCGATGAAATGGATTTGATGGCTTGCCCCAGACGTTTAGCATCCGGTCTACATTTGCGAAGAGCTCACGGTTGGCTTGAACTTGGGAAATTACCTGTCGTCTTTCTTCTTGTTGCTCTGGAGTGACACTGACGTGAAGAGGCACTCCGTTCTGTTCATGACGCATCGTTGACAGCGAGTGCCGTCAGTAGACGGTATGCATTTCAACTTTTTCTTCTTGCACTCATTGCTGGCGAGTTGGTCAGCGCCGCTTGCCTGAAAGCCCGGAATTCTGGCAGGACCAATACTGACCAAGCTATGGACGTGTACTTGCCGCGCTTCGACTTGGAGACCAAGTCAGAGTCTTCGGCCGGTCGCTTAACCGTCTTTGGGTTTAGAACCTGGTTTTCATAGCTTGCTGGACAAGATGTATCGCTCATGTTCAATTCCCTTTTCTCCTTTTCTCTCTTCTTTTTTTCTTTTCTTTTCTTTTTTTTCCCCCGGAAAAGCGTCGGCTGACAAGCAGCTCCGATTCCGACAAGGCAACCTGGAAAGAGAAATCGAAGGGGCCAAGAAGACTGAGGGCAGCGTTAAGATGCCGGAAAGGTTCCGTAGTTCCGAATGATGCCACTTGGACAGTCCACATACAACCCTTTGTGGTTTTTAAAAAAAAAAAAAAAGAAAAAAAAAAGGTCAGCTAATGGCAGTCATAATCGTAAACACACCGTGAGTTGGTGGAGCTCAACTTGCTTGTGGCCTTTGTGTTGGTGTTGGTGTTGGCAAGTCTCATCAGCCCGGGAGCATGGAATGCCCGAGTTTTTAATCTGGCGGCAATGCGCCAAGATATAATGCAGTGCGCAACGCTACGACGCTAAAAAAGAAAAAACTAGAGGCTCTCCGCGCTGAGTCGGTGACACCAGATATTTTCCTCTCTTCTTTTCTCTTATTTTTTTCGCTTCTTTTCCCCTTTCATCTTTTGTCTTTGTTATTTTTCTTTCCGCCTCTTTTTAGAGTCTCCCTCTTCTTGGCGTGAACAAAATTGGCTGCAGGAACGAGTCAGCAGGCGTTTGAAGAGTCATGTCGTGCTGTCAGGGGTGACGTGTTACTCCGGCGGGAGAGTTGGTCCCTACCCACCTGAAGACACTACATGCTAGGTAAATAGTGGCGCGGGTACAGTCGGTTCCAGGCTTCGAGAGAGCAAGCGAAGGCCTGACTCGGCTTCGTCTTCGAACGTCTAGACGTCCTGCTCAATGTTGTCCATCAGCGAGAACCCCTCCCCAAGTGTAGTAATTATTCAACTGTCGAAGGCTCAACCTTCGCATGAGCATCATCAATCTCAACGACCATGACGCCATCTGCCAATCTCAATCGCGGCAGGATTCGTCAGGTACTCCCCGCTATTTACTTGGGACGATGGCCCCCAGGCCCCCTCAATTCGATTACCGATGTCGCCGGCGTTTTGGCTCACACCCAATCGCTCGAGCCCGACGGTGATGTTCACACTGGCGTAACAACTATTCTGCCACGACCAGACTGGTACGAATTCTCGAGCTACGCAGGAGTGTTTCGATTCAATGGATGCGGGGAAATGACGGGAACGCATTGGCTCAACGAGACTGGTCTGCTCAGTTCGCCCATCATCATCACGGCCACGCCGTCCGTCGGCGAGGGGTATCGCGGGGTGACGGAATACGCCTACCGCAACCATCGCAGGCTGGACAGGAACGAGATTGACGTGTTTATGTTGCCCGTGGTGGCTGAAACCTACGACGGATTCCTCAGTGATCCAGCCAGATTTGCGGTGACCCCTGCACATGTCATGGAAGGCATAGGCAGCGCGAGTAAGGAGGCAGTATCCGAGGGAAATACCGGTGGCGGCACAGGGATGATTTGCCATCAATTCAAAGGTGGGACAGGATCGAGCAGCCGCATTGTTCGAGGTTTTGATGGCCAGCGACGAGAGGTGGACTACACCGTCGGCGTCGTCGTCCAGGCCAATTACGGCAGGGCAGAGACGCTCTGCATTGCCGGGATCCCCGTCGGCCGCATACTCCAGGACGAGGGCAAGCTCGAGCCCTTTGCAGGTCAAGGTCAAGCGATGCATGGCGAGGAGGCGAGGAAAGACGGCAGCATTATCGTCATCATAGCCACGGATGTTCCTCTGCTCCCCATCCAGCTCCAACGATTGGCTGCACGTGCGACTGTCGGCCTCGCCAAGGTTGGCGGGTACGGCTACAACAATTCAGGCGACATTTTTCTGGCCTTTTCCACCGCCACAAAAATCCCCACAGGCCGTGTGCCCAGCGATGCCTCGCCTGCCGTTGCTCCCGTGGTCAGTGCCTTCACTCCTCTGGAACGAGAAACACGCACGTCAGATGACAGCACCCTGAATGGGATTTTCGAAGCTGTCGCCGACGCGACCGAAGAGGCCATTTACAATGCAATGTTCATGGCGCGATCCATGCGCGGGTTCAAAGGGAGGCACGTGCAGGCAATTGATTTGGATCAGGTAAAGCGAATTGTGGACTCGAGACTCGGTTGATCTACTCCGTACATAGACTGCTATGAGATTTAGCGGCAAGGCCTTTTTTAGATACATTGAGTAGTACCAGCACTGCAACTCAACTTGTTTTTTTTTTTGCATCTTCCGGCGTGGTTGCAAGGTTTGCGTTTAATCTACTCGTTGTTTTTCCGAAATTACAAGTACTCCATAGTTGATCCTTGATTGGTTATGGGTTTCTTTTTTAAGACTGGTCAAATGTACATGCTGATATATACTAGGTACCTACCTAGTACCTACTAGGTACCTAGTAGTAGTAGGTACCATGGATGTACCTACCTCCCTACATCTACTATTCCTCCTCACGATTATGAAGATGCACTCTTGACGCGCATGCACGCGAGGGTCGCATCGCTCTTTTGGAGCGGTCGAGGACAGACCAACAGTAAGCGCAGTTGGCATTTGCCAACCTACTGGCATTCAAGTTATCCAATCAAGCTCAAATGCGGTATAGACGGCATCGTCATGACGCTTGGATTACATCATGACAGGTTGAAATACCGGGTCGCGCAGAAGCGGTCTGCTTCTGGTATGACGCAAACCTAACAAAGCCATACATAAACCATATATGTAGCGACGATTGCCCTGCCAGCGATTTGTATCAAATTCATCCTCATTCTCGTCCATTTTTTCTTTTACAAACCTCAGCGTTCGACGATTTGGCAAGTCCAGTAGGTCACAATGGCTTCTCAATTCAACAACGGTGGGTCCTTCCGATCCTATGACCCTGACTTTTGACGCCGCCAACTCACATCTCACGACCAAAAGAAAAGGATATACCCATTTCCAAGCAACAATTTCCCGGCAAAGATCATGACATGCCAAGTCCCAAGCCCGCCAGAGAGGAATTGCCCGATGGAAGCGGCGAGAGGACTGCGTACAGATCTGCCAACAAGCTCCAGGGCAAGCGCGCGCTCATCACAGGAGGCGACAGCGGCATCGGTGCTGCAACGGCCATCTTGTTTGCAAAGGAGGGAGCCACGTCGACAATCGCATATCTCCCGGAAGAAGAGCGCGACGCGCAAGACACGAAGAAGAAGGTCGAAGAGGTGGGGGGACGCTGCCATCTGATTGCGCTCGACCTAGGCACGAGACAAAATTGCCAAAAGGTGGTCGATTTTGCTGTCGACGCAATGAAGGGCATCGACATTCTCTTCAACAATGCTGCGTGTATGCTTATGCTGTCCCCTGGCTCAGCAGCCCCATTAATTTCCGGCCTGCGCTGACCCTTCGGAACAGATCAAATGATGGTCGAGGACATTGCAGATCTGTCAGAGGATCAGTGGGTGCACACATTCAACATCAACATCCACGCCTACTTCTACATGGCAAAGTATGCCCTTCGTCACATGGAAACCGGCTCCGTCATCATCAACAATGCTTCCATCAATGCCTACGTCGGACGTCCCGATCTCTTGGACTACACGTCCTCTAAAGGAGCAATCGTCTCCTTCACACGAGGTCTGAGTAATCAGTACGTCTCGAAAGGCATTCGCGTCAATGCCGTGGCACCGGGTCCTGGTAAGTGCAACAAGAGCCATTGCCCAAATGTGAGCAAGAGGAAGCTAAAAATAAATGCTGCTGCTACGTAGTCTGGACGCCTCTTATCCCCGCCACCATGAATGAAAGGGCGCAGCGAGAATTCACTAGCCCCATGGCCGCCCCGCCCAGCCTTCGGAGATTGCGTCGTGTGTCGTCTTTCTCGCTTCAATGGACAGCTCATGTATCAGCGGCCAGACTCTGCATTGCAACGGGGGCGTAGTGGTCAACGGATAGAAGGCTGAGCCGGGCATCCACGATCGGGCAACGGAGAAGGGGTAAGCGGAGTACCGTGGGCGTCATAGGGCATCGCAAGGAATGTCGCCAATTGTGGATACATAGAACGATGGCAGGTTCCCCTCTTTTGAATGATGATTGATCCAGAGAATAACTTGAGATCAGATGCATCATATTGTATGGGCTACGGTAAGGGCTCATCTTGCTGGATAAGCACGTAGTGGATCATGCGAAAAGTTGACAAAACCTGAGAGACAAGTCGGCGAAATTGCTAGAAGGGGCACTTGGGCCAAAATACAGTGATTCCTTGACAAAAAAATTTGTGCTTCATGTTGACTTGGATGTTTCATGGTCACATCTGACGTCCTGAAGTGACTGCGTGCGCTTGCCTTTTGACCCTACCATATCGAGGACAACACCAAATTTTCCGAACCATTCCGGAAACTCGCAAGCCAGTCACCAATGTTTTTTTTTGTGCCCTAACACCTGAGAGATCCCAGGCCCTGGGATCCAGGCCCTGGTCCCTGGTCCCTGGTCCCTGGCAGTTATGGCGATCCTAGTGTCAAGGCCGATTTATTGATGTTGAGCTCTCGGAACCAGCGACAGCCTATTACAGTAGCACGTGGAGGTCTTTTCAGTCCCGCGTTAGAATTTGTCAGCCCCACTGTGTCCATAGAGGAGGGCTTGGCGAATGAGCCTCGCAAAGGGAAGCAAGGGAGCGGAGCCCTGACTCGGACTTGAGTTCGTCCGAGGGCAATTTTTTCCATCGCGACAGGAGCCAGACCCAAGTTGCCCAACCCAAGCGGATGCCAGCGGCACAAGCCTCCCCAATTCCATCATTCCATTCCCCTTACCACACGTGCAGCCTTGCCGCTCGCTCCAAATCGGAGTGTAGCAAGTTGAGTTCTTCGGACCCAAGATTCCGTTTTCGGAACCATGCGCAGAAGAGTCTGCACCAGCATCAGTTACAGGTCATGGCCTTTTCTTCATTCTTCTGTGTCTCCTGACAATTGAAGCAAGCATGCCCTGTCCGCCTAACACAGCAAAGATGAAGGTGAGCGTCAAGCAGCGGGATTGCAGCTCCGAATAATAGGCGACTCCCAGTATTGACACGCTTCCTCATGTAGCGCAGTGTATGCCAACATTGAGGTTTGCGGGACGCGGTCGAACTCAGGTCAGCCGCAGCCTGCGAGCCTGTGAAATAAAGGACATGACCCGTCTCTACCGATTTCGGAAAACGATTTCGAAAACGATTGGAAGATTCCGCCGCCGCCAATACGCTTGGTCATGACTGAGTCGTCAGGAGGAAGGATTCCAGCCCGCAGCGCCAACAAACCATGGACAGTAATCGATCGCCTTGATGTCTGCACCATCGAGTACAGCCATCGTTGGCAAATTTCAAGATGCCTAGTGATAGGTGCGCAGGACGTTGGCGCACATAATGACATCCAGGGTTCGAATCTTGACATGTTAGGATCAGGTCTGCGCCATCGAGCGCAACCCATGGATGGGCCACAGGAGCAGCGCCAACTTGAATCGATTTGGGCACTGGTGACCTGTGGATGTTCAAATGTCTTCGAGGCACCTGACGAAGCGAAAGAACCTGGAAATGATGTTGCTGGATCTACCAGCTGTTCGACCGTGACGCCTTCGACCGCTGCTTGTCGATTCTGCATGTCTTGAATATGCAACCTGCCGCTTGAAAGGCCCTTTAAGTCGATACCGCCCCTGCGACTGACGAATCTATACAGGTGTACCCTCGAGCTCTGGTCGGGCATCTTTCGACATTTGCCTTTGAATGATTAGAAAGCCAGCTTGTCAGGCGTGGGTGCAGCTTGGGGGAACTTGGTCTGTGCAGACCATTTGGAAAGAAGAGGAGCCCGTGTATCTGCGTGCAGCTTGATGATTTTGGTCGTTGAGATGCAAGTCTCGCTCTTCAAGGAGTTCGTAGCGGTAAGCCTCAAATATCGAGATCCTCAGTCCGTCGCGTGAAGACAACAGAGCAAAGTGACACTCGGCAGTACTACTTGGATGGCGCCAACTTGCCTGACAAACCTCTATCGAAGTTTCAACAGGTGCCAATCGTCCCAAGCAAAAGAAATGATGGCAAGCCACAAAGGCCACAATTCAAACCAGAAACCCACGTTGACAGCATCTGGCGCCATCGACCTTTTCGCAAACTCCCCATATTCCGACCTTCTTCGCGATTCGATGTGCTCAGTGCTCTATATAGCAGCCCAGATCAGTCTTTATGGCTGTTCCAGCATACTGACACCCATAGCATTGGAGGCTTTTGGGAGGGGTGGAGAGGGTCCCCTGACCACTCAACATATAACGTGCAGTGGGTGGCAGCCGAGGTGGCAGCCGACTCAGACACCCAGACTGGTTGCGAAGGAGGCTCGGTCTGGTGCCGGCCCAGGTGAGGTCGCAGCTCCGATTTGGGCATCCGTCGGTGGGGTTTTACAGTTTACTCTGGTTCGTACTAGCAATCCACCGTTGCTCGCTCGTGTCTTCCTGGAAAGGCATGACATGTTTTTCTGTTCCTTTTTACCGATCATGTGGAAAAGGGTATGGGCAGCCCATGTCTCTTTCAATGGGCACCTTTACCTTGTCTTCCGGAAATTGGCGATTAGATGTGTCCGTGTTGAAACGTGGGTTTTGCCGCTCGTTTATGCTTGGCCCTAACTCCACGTGACTGGGAAAGTTGCGATGCTGAAACTGCTTGTCAAGACACAGGATGAGAAGAGAAAATGATAGACCTGTCATGATCATGCGAATTATGGTCTTGAGGCGATCATGCAACGCGGCATGTACAAATATGACCATTTCCTGGGTTTTTTTTAGAAGTGGAGCGCATTAAGAGACATCTGTTTGCCGTCTCGTAAAACGGGAAAATTGTCTGCCTGTCTCTCTCGGCATGCAGGCGAAGTGGTTCGTGTGGTTCGCCTCGAGCGGGCCGCTTCACTCCGAGAATATCCATACTTCGCGAGTTTTGGGTGGTTGCGAGCTGGGCCTGGCCAGTCTCGCACGTGGGTAATTGAACCACGATCAGGTGGGTTGAAGGTATGAGCGCTTTGTTGTAACGTCAAGTTCGCGTGATGTCTCATATGACCGCGCCAACTTCTTGATCAGGAAGGTCATACTTGGCAATTGCTCCCAAATCGCCCTGATCGTCAGAAGGCGTTACATGAAACAATGATCCACCTCCTGCCTTCTTTCTTTATCTGGAAATCCCCGAACCGGCGGTTCAACGCCGATGGCGTCTTTTGTACGTAGCCCTGAGACATCCTGCAAGGTTGCATCAGGGGCAGACTGCATAAGAGACAACTTTCTGAGCCTACAATCAGTGCCGCAATGCGACATTGCATTAGACCTCTCGGCTTCTCGGCTATTTGAGAGGCGATATTTGGGAAGCAAATCTGGAATCCGCATCGACCGGGTCTTTCCCATGGGTCTTGAAGGATCTTATCTTGCCGGAGTGGGCTCCATGGGCTGAGATATCCCCCTCGGTGGCGCAATGCGCTGCAGCTAAGGGCAAGATGATCAGGATGACCCTTGGAGTAATCCTCTTAGTACCGTGAAATGCTCCATTTAAAGCAGATACGCGCATCACTAACCGAGGCAAGGATCGAGTCGGATTGGGATGAAAGTCAAACCAGAGAGAACTAAACGATGCAATAGCCGCGCATGTTTTATATGTAGGCATGAAGTAAATGGCGGAACCGAAGTGACGGCATCAAACAATGATCTCATTTTCCTGGATGACAAATGACTGTAGACACGGCGTCGCTCCCATGTGAGCACGGCATACTGTTCCGTGTTTTATCTAGCTTGGAATTGCAATGACGTCCTTTGGTAATGTCCGATTCAGTGGCTGGCTCGCTGCTATCAGACAAACGTGACAGCCACCTACTTATACTGCGTCGCATCATGTTTCTGTGATATTCAATTTAACAGCGGCTTTCTGCACGTGCAAGGTCCCTGCCCACGCGAGTCAGCATGAGATTGTCTAGCTACCTCTCCCTGATAGCCTATCTCACCGGCCTCTGCTTGGCTGCAGGCGCCCGAAGGAACGGAAGCACCATCGAGGTCGACATCGCCATCGTGGGCGGAGGCGCAAGTGGCGCTTACGCTGCTGTTCGACTTCGAGACGATTACCACAAGTCCGTTTTGGTCATTGAGAAGGCGAACCGACTGGTAAGTGCCAGAGTGGAAGAGGGTTCGCCAGCCATGAAGAATCAGACTAACGCCACCAGGGCGGCCATGTCCATGCTTACTACCCACCGAGCGGTCGACGTCCGATCAATTATGGTGTCCAGGCTTACCTAAATCGGGGGACGACGGAAGGCTTCTTTGAACGATTCGGAGTTGGTCTGATAAACCCAGGCTTCCAAAACTACATTGACCTCGTATTCAGAACAAAGGACGTGGATTTCGAGACCGGGCGTGACGTTCATGTTCACTATGGCTCTGCTGGCTTTGCCGGAACTCTGCTTGCCCTCCTCAAATTTGCAGAAATCACGGCGAAATACCAGCCCTGGTTTGAGAACGGCTACTTCAAGAATGAGAAGGTACCTGATGATCTTCTCCTTCCGTTTGGGGACTTTTTGCGGAAACACGGACTCGAGAGCTCCTTGGGGATTCTGCGCAATCTCTTGTGGCTTTCAGACGCGGTCAACACACCTACTTGGACCGTTATGGCAGTTGCAGGCCAACCTCAGGTATCAGCCTTTGCTCTTGGCCTAGCTGGCCCTTCATTCAAATGGCCAGAGACACACTCATCGCAGACGCTTTTCGATCGGGTCCTACAACATCTGCGTCACGATGTGCTGCTCGAGAGTACGGTCGCGTCGAGCAAACGAACTGCTTTTGGAGTGACGTTGGACGTGCATACACCACTAGGAAGAAGGACTGTGAAAGCAAAAAGATTACTAATTGCAGCTCCCCCGTCTCCGAACAACATTGGCCCATGGGACTTGAGCGAACACGAGAAAGATCTCTTTTCCAAGTTCTCTTGGGAAACTCTTTATGTTGGAGTAGTTAATAATACCGGCATTCCCGCTGACGTTCCTGGCGTTCGCAATGCCCCCGATCGCGCGAACCAACTCTTCCTTCCACGCGGCAACTTTTGCGATGCATACACACGTGGTGGTTTTGATGGCTACCAGACGAACTTATTCACTTCTCGCGTTATCGGTCACTCTGACCTCAAGGAGGAGGAGGCGCGAGATTTAATGATTCAACCCCTGAAGAAAATGTCCAAGCTGGCTAAACCTACCTTCGTCGCCTTTGCCCAGCATGGACTGACTGCGCCCAAAGTGTCTCCGGCCGAGCTCAAGGCGGGCTTCTACAAGAAGCTCTACGCGCTCCAGGGCCAGCGATGCACCTTCTGGACCGGTTTGACCTGGGCGCCCGACTATACTCCCATTCTGTGGGACTTTAACGAGGCCTTATTTCCCAAGATCCTCGAGGGGCTCTGAGCGGCGTGCATCAGCATGGGCTGCCCGTGAGATGGATATGTCGCCTCCTCTTGGAAGCCAGACCCCCAAAACTAGCCTTCATTGTGAAGTAGGCCCGTCTGCGGAAGAAAGATGTTCAATTGCAGCGGCCCACCCGCTTCATAGTTTCGGCTGTGTGGTATTTGCTCTGTTTGGCCGTCGGATAGATGAAAACGGTTACTCTACCCCATTCCATTGTATACACGTTTGCTTCGCGAGGAGCCGAGTTCTTTGTCTAGGTCATCGCAGGTAGACTTGCGGCAGCCCAGTGTTCAAATCAAAAGCTCCAGGAGATTACATCTGCAACAAAAGTCCACGTCGTGGGGAGTTTCTGAAGGTATCCCGTCCCTTGCACCACCGGTGAGCCGTGATTCCAGCAGGAATCGGCCGGGCCTACACCGGTACACTCCATACAGATGCAGGTCGTGAGTAGAATCCGAAAAACACGTTCAAGGGCTGGATGGCATCATCGTGGAGGCAGGATGGCTGCGCCTGCCTCATGTCCGGACGACTAGGTGCTTTTGCAGATTTGACTGATGTCTGTATTGTTGAGGGACCAGTTCAGAATCTGACGCCGGGAGTCTGCTCGTCGCTTTAAATCGTATTTCACGAAGTCAAAGGCCGGTCGAATTTATTCGTACTGCCGTGATTGGTCCTGTTTCTTCTGGCATTGCTGAACACAACGTTCCTAGCACTCCAGTCACCACGGCCCCAAGCTTTTGAGCGTAGGCTGCCAAGAAAAGTCTTGACATGTCGAGCGCTCGAGTCTGCAATGTAGGTTTTGCACAAACGCGGAACCAGCCGTGGAGCAGACACAATTTCATTGGAGAATCATTGAGTCACGATGGGACAGTCTGCACTAGTGATGGGAGACCCAAACAAGAAGATTTTCCACGCTGCAGTCTTGCGCAATCTGACCATGCTGTGCAGGTTTCGCGCCGAACTGCTGCCGAGACTGGGAGAGTGTCCAGCTTCGCCTTGCGGACCCGAGTCTCTTGCCTCATATCTCGTCATTCCTGAAAAATGCAATCAAACTTCCATTGTTCGGGCTCTTACCTAAGATTGAATCTGTATCTTTGATAAACCTCTTGACCTTGCCAAAAGTAGGAACTCCCGGCCGCTCAGTGGTCTCGCCGCCTAAATGATGGCTCCCTTTGTTAGGATGGGAATGGCCGGTGGATTCAATACGATGATGACGATCGTGATGATGATGACGATCGTGATGATGATGACGATCGTGATGATGATGATGATCGTGATGATGATGCCTTGCTCTCTCTAGGGCTGCCCTGAGGAAGTTGAGCAGGGGGCACTTGCCCTCCGGGACCTTCTGCAGCTCCTGATTCTTGGCGTATTCCCTGGCCCTCGCCTCTTTCCACTCCTTTCGCTTGCGTGCTGCCTCGTTGCTGCGCTGTTTTTGCTTTTCGTCTTCGGCTTCCTTTAGAGCTTCCGCTTCTGTTTTCGACTCGGCTTGTTCTGGTCTTGGTTGGACGAGGGTGAAGCCATAATGGGAATAGACTGAGCGGTCATCCAAGCAGGGGCTGATCGACTGCGTTGGGATAAAGATGATTCGGGAGTTTCCCTTCTCGCAATTGTGGTGTGGCCATATTTCGAAATGCATCATGCGTGTGGTGTGGGTGTTTTCAGCTAGTAAACTCTCATAGGCCGTCGGTGTGGAGATGCATTCACGGTACTGGTGATTCAATAAATCGGTGTCCAGACAGCCCGGATATAGGCTTGGGTAGGTGGTGTAATACTGGCCCTTTTCTGGCGACCTCCGGGATAGTTGAGCCTTTGGGTTCGACTGCGCATTTGGTTTAAGCGGCAACGAACTGGACAAAGACCGCTTTGTTTGCTGCCTCCGTGAGGCTGAGCGAGTTGGGCTCTCGCCGCCCGTGGACGCTACCTTGAGTGACTTGGCGCCTCGACTGAGCAGATAAGCGACGTCAACGTCGAGAATGGACATAGCGCCGGCGTATTCATCGTAGCCGTGGTGCGTCGAGCCCAGCTGCACCATGAGAGTCTCGGCCACTTCACGCGCACAGATGGCGAGCTCCTTGTCCCGATTCGACAGGTCCAACGGACGAGTCCATGGCGAAATCACAATTATCCACGGCGCCTCGACGTAAATCAAGTAATGCTCATTTGCGATGGCGGCAACGCAGTCGAGGAAGGATTGCGCTTGCTCCTCGTCGAGGTCGGTTGGAATGAGTCTTCTTGTTGGGATGCGTCTTCTGCGGCCGGCGAGCGCGACAGCCACGAGAAGGGCATGAGCTAGGAGAAAGGTCCACTTCATGACGATAGTCCCTTGTCACAAAGACCGTGAATGGGGTGCAATTGTTCACTAACGATGTAAAACTGTGTTGCTTGGTTATGCGATAATCTGCCACGTCCGAGGAACAGAGAAGATGAGCAGAATGGCCTAAGAGTCCGATAGAGGACAAACATTACATATGCTTATTGTCCTGTACAGTTTATATTTTTTATATACGTCTGGATCACCCAGGGTCTTGTCTCGATCCCTTCCTCGGTGGGAATGTCTCTATGCACCGCACCGTCCATCCCTGGGCCCGCTTCCCATGACCACGCGAAGACGAGCCTGTTCTCCATTACGCGCTTGCCTCATCAGTTCGCCAAGGTTAGGGTTACCACTTAGATCTGTTATCTTTCAAGGCATGAAGCTCAAAAGTAAACCGACGGTTAGCGAGATGCTCGGCCCACGGTCGGCCTAAGGGAGCTTTAGTCAAGGGTATACACGTGACGCAAACTATATATACTTTATAATTAATTCCAAGAAAAAATTATATAATTTTTTTTAAAATAATTAACTCATATTTACTCCATGATACTAGATGTTATCCTAGTCACTCATAGCTTATATGCCTATATGCCATGGCTTGGCCAACCCGAGTCATTGTGCCGCGTAATAATACTCTCAAGTGACCCGTGGATCTTAAGCCAATGCCCTCCCTTGCCCTGCTATCCTTTCTTGTTGTGAAATATTGACCGACTTAGCCTCATATAGCGATAAGAAGAAAGCATTAATGATATTACGTGTATTCGGGCCGCGAGACGGCTAAGCTTAATCGCCAAGGCTGCGCTACCGTGTTTTGGGTGAGGAGACACCAGAGCAATTCGAAGAGAAAATCCAGCCGTTGCTTTCTTAATCTACATCTACGCAAATCGGATTCTGACCCTCATTGCCTCGAGGGAATCTGTAAGGGCCATAACGTTTTATGCCCTGACTGGTCTATTATATTGTGCCAGGAAAATGCATTGTCTGCGTCAATCTTAAGCGACTACTGCACTATAAGGCTTGGTTTAGCACGACAGCTAGTGTAGACAGCACAGCTTTCCCGATAGTCACCGTATCGCTCACTTATTTCCATTTTGAAGGTTTTTTTGGTTTATCAGAGATTAAGACTGTGGTCTGTGGATTAGAATCGAGTCTTGTGATGGAGTCGGGACTCGGCATGGTCAAATTACTTAATGCCAAAATTACAGCAGGGATTACTAAGAAAGAGCCTGGCTGCCCGCCAAATCTCCACCCCAACCACGGCCTAGATGGGAAGTAGAAAGAACGTTTAACGTTCCATACCCCTATAAAACAAAAGACGCTACGACAAGCTACTAGCTTATCCCTTGAGCTTCAGAAGCTTCTCAGACCTTTTATTTATTCATTTTAAAGTTTTTTTGTGACCATAATTTAATGCACAAAGCATCAGATCATGGACAA